>JAEIIF010000882.1:0-10839 GCA_018874455.1 Drosophila trapezifrons
TACGTAAAATCCTATGGTTGCTGTCAATCCTCTAATGAAAACTCTAATTAATGAAGTTTTCAATACAGTATCATAACACCATAACTAACTAGAGCCATTAGCAAGTGATCTTTTTAAAAGATAAACTTAATCAAACATATATCAGATTGAACCCGCGACATATAAGTTTGATCTTTCGTTTGGCTAACACCACTCCACATATACTTGGCTTCGGAGGAGCAAGCCAAGTGTGAGGGATTGGGCAAGTGCTTCATTTGCTGGCAAAGTGTCGGAACAAATTCGGCGGCGCTAAAACACGAGTAAGACACGCCACGCCACGCCGGCGCAGAAGTGTGGCAACCTGTCCAGTTGGGCCGAGAGATGGTGGCTCCGTGGAGCTAGTTAGTCTGACTGCCCATGCTTGGTCACATGCGCAATGCGGCCACCACTTGCAAAATGCAAAAATGGGTCTCTCCCCCATGGAATGGCAACCGTTGCGAAGACTTCGCTCAGCCGTTGAGCCGCTGAGCCGCTGATCCGCTGTGCCGTTGAGCCTCACTGAGCAATTGGCATTGCATTCAATTCAATCCAATAATAATATTCGAATTTCAGCAGCCACTGGCCGCAAATAACTGCAAACGAATCGCGTGTAATTAATATGCGAGGAATGCCGTTGCCGTTGCTGGATTTCAGCTGCTTCGGCTTGCTCGATTGCCAATTGGGCCCAACGACCGAGTCAGTGTCTCATGGAGAGCCAGTGCTCCGTTGGGGCACACCTTGCGCAACTGCCAGCGGCGGGGAAAATGTTGATGAATCGATAATCCCATCCCCCGGACTGACTGCTTTCCTTCTAACTCCGCTCTTTTCGTGCTCTTATCTATTCCAGCCGGATTACGATGACATTGATTTGGAGACGCGCATCAAACTGTCGCGAGGCAAATCGGACAAGGGCAAAGATAACAAGAAATATGGTAAGATCAATATCACTCAGCGTTACCGTTCCGAAGACAGTTGGAACCCAGGTGTCATGGAAATCTCGATGACCTGAATTCCTTCTAAGCAGCCAATTTATGAGGCACTGATGTTCTATTGAGATTTGGCTTAGGTTCTTGTTGGGAGATGGTCAGAACGGGGAATATAAAATGGCTGTAAAAGAGGTATTTTGTAAGAAAGGGATTACCAAGACTGTTCTTCAGAAATAGGAAGCCGAAAAACAGGTTTTATCTTTAAGATTTGTTTTAAAAACCTTTGGAGTTATGCCATTTATAACAAGAATGATCACAGCTCTGAAGATTCTGTGATAGTGAAACACTAGTCCAGAAATATGCATGTTTAGTCAATTTTTGGACTAAAATCAATCAAATTTAAGCTCCCAAAGCTCTTAAAGTATATTCCTTATTATCCAAATCCAATGATAACCTGTCTCCCCGCAGATGATCCCTACTATTGCGGCCTGCGGGCCCGAGTGCCGAACTTTGTCAAGTCCGGCAAGCCGGTCAGCGCCAAGGATCAGCGCGATGGCAACGGGAACAGCATTACCAACGGCGGCGGCATGAGCACGCTTAGCCAGAAGAAGACCTCGATGATCCACAACCACTTGGCGGGCATGCATCCGCATCACATCCAGCAGCAGCAGCATCAGCAGCAGCAGCTAATGGCCGCGGCGGCGGCTGCGCATGCGGCGCAGCATCACCAGCAGCAGCAGCAGCACCATCAGATCTGGCAGACGCGCAGCTACGAGAGCGGCATAGGTATTTATAAACAGGGTGGGCCCAGCACCACCAATGCCACGCCCATCCAACAACACAAATCGCACGCACTGCAGCAGCAGCAGCTGCAGCTGCAACAACTGCAACTGCAACAACAACAACAACCACAGTCACTGCCAACGGACCTAACAGCCACTCTTGCAACAGTAACAGCCACTGCCAAGACACACAGCACAGCTCACAAAGCACGCAGCCACCTGCAGCAACCGCAGCAGCAGCATCAGCACTTGCATCCACACCCGCACCCGTTTCCGCACGCACATCCGCACCACAGACACCACCACCGGCACAGCCACCAATGCGAAAGGCACTCCCGCGCCCAGGCGCCGCAGCAACATCAGTCCCTGCAGCAGCAGCAGCAGCAGCAGCCGTACTACGACAATCTAGAGGACTCCATGGGTCGCCAGGTGTCGCGGCGCCTGTCCACGCGCCGTCCACCGCCGGCTGAGAACGCCGCCTCCTGCAACTGCGTGAGCTGCTATGCGCTGGCTCCGCTCTGTGGAGCAGTGCCTCCGCCACGTCCACAGCGGAGTCTTAGCCAGCAGCAGCTGCGACGCCACCAGCGGCTGAGCGGCAGCCTGGTGGAGCCGGTGGAGCTGGTGGAGCGGCCAGCGGGTGTGACCAAGTGGTGCAGCGAGAGCGATGTCTCGGTGCTAGAGCTGGAGCCTGCAGCCACCGAGCGGTACGATGACTGCTACGAATACGACGACTTCGACATGGACTTTGACCTGGACGACGACCTGGGCCTGACCAACATACCGCGACGACGCCGGGGTACGGAGACGGTGGACCTCTATGTGGACCGAGCCCAACTCCGCCAACTGCAGACGCCGGCGGTGCTGCGGCACAAGTCGCAGTCCACCGAGAGCTTCTTCGAGCAGCCGAACGAGGAGGGATCCCTGTACATGTACGGCGGCAGGAAGCGCATTGCGGTGAAGGAGCCGTCGGCGGCCAACATCTATGACCGGGTGCGCGGCTCCACGGACTCGGACAGGGGGCACGGGCATCGTCGCAGGCCTAGTGGCAGGCTCAATTTGGGGGCCAGGATGCAGCAGCAGCCACAGCTGCCAGCTCCTAGTTGGCGTGGCGGCGGCAAGCGACAGGAGCAGGCTCAAAACGCTGACAAAAGACAAAGATATGACAATGCCACCAGCAACAACAACAGCAACGGCAGCAGCAACAACAACAACAACAGCAAGCAGCACAAAAGACAGCTAACGAACGCCACGAAAGACAATGACGACATGTTGAAAAGCAAAAATTATTTCAATAGTAAAAACAAAAGTATAGCAACAGCAGTAGCAGCAGCAGCAGCGAAAGCGACAGCAGTCGGAGCAGCATCCGCTGGAGGGGGAGGAGGCGGAGGAAAATCGAGAGGAGGCGGCGGCAACCCAACAATGTCCCCAACATTGGCCACCAGCACCACCACCAATGCTGCCAGCCCAGCAGCAACGAACAATGCTCCGGTCAGCGGCGGACTACCTCTGCCTCCTCCTCAGACAACGGCGGCGACGGCCGCCACCAGAGCCGGGCGCAGTGCCAGCCGCCTTGACATCAGCGACATGGAGTCCATTTATGGCTACCTGAAGCCGCGCAAGCCGCGCAGCCTCAGCCTGAAGAAAATCCAAATACTCGACTACTGAATTCGTTTGGGGTTGCTCTAAATCGAAACGAGGTTATATGGCACAGACATCATCGCTATTAGTTATTGTTTTTTGGGTTGCCCTGCCCCCTTTTTTGGGTCGGATCGGATCCGGTTGCTGTACATACAATACCTGCCAAACGCATAATGGTTACCTCTTACTCTTACCCGGTGAACAGAACCACTAAACTGTACGAAATCTACTAACTTAGCGCACCTTGGACTCCTTGGACAGTCACGAAAAAAAAAAAACGCAATTTGTACATATCCAGCAGGAGGGAGGGTCGTTCGTATACTTGGTTAAAGGAAGGTAATCTTTGGAAAATTATGTTCTGTAAATATTTAAAGTAATAGAAAGGTTAAAAAAGAAAAATAGTTTCCGAAAACGTATCTAAAAATGAGAAATTCAACAGAACTAAAGCAGGGTCGGGCACTGAATGTCAAGCTCGGAGCCCGACAACATAAACAAGGCTCTAAGAGGTTCCAAAGAAATTTTAAGAAATACCTGGTTATTGTTCTTTCAGTTAATAGTTAACTTAACTCTTTTATAAATGGTTTCATAGAACTATAGTTTGTGAGATTCGTTTTCCAAAGATTACCTTCCCCCCTTAACGATCGATCGACCCCTCCTCTCGCATACACATATATTCGCATATACATTCATATATTCCCTAAGATTGCCTCGCAATCGCGTTGTAACCGTGTCAATGTCTGTGCTTCTTGTAGATTCGGAGCTTGTTGAATCACCTTACAATCACATCTACGGACGCCATTTACCGCTGCCAACGCGCGGCTACGTGCCCACACCACGCATGTTCATCGGGGAATGGGACTGAGCTGAGGCGATCACAACACCGCACTTGGGGCGGGCTTTTAGCCGGATTTTGAGCGGCCAAGGCACAAACACCACTTGCAGAGCTAATTTAAGTCAACCCAGCTTGAAATATTATTTACATTATATTAATTTAGCAAAATATTATGGTAAAATAATATTAGGCTAGGCTTAAGCTCGAGCGAATGAGCTGAGAGCAAACCATTCGAATTAATTTAGTGGTACGACGACGATAGAGGATATTCGCGCTTTTCCCTAGCAGTTTCTGAGATTACGCACTTGCATATTTACCCCGTTGTACGAGTTGAATGAGAGAAATAGCCATTACCATTACGAGTTCAGTTAGGCTTTAAGTTTTTTGTAAATTTTTCTTTGCCAGCCGCCGTCGGCCGAAGTGAGGGCTGTTTGGATTTTAACTTTCACGGATATCGTTTTTCGGCTCTGCAATCAGCGAGTAAATCGGTGAAGTTATAAATCGAACAGGCCAGCTTTGGTCAGACAGGCTGAATTTTATTTTATATCAAAATATTCTGTATTGTGTATGCGAAAAGTAATAAAATTATCTTTCAAAATAAAAACCATTAAACTTCAGTCTACAGAATCGAAAAACAAATTGTCCCAGCAATTGTATTATTAACTTAAGATTTTAATCGCTCGATTTCCAGGGGGGTGTGGAGCGCTGATTCATGGCATTCCCGGGGTGATCACATAAAGTAATCAGAGTCCCAATTCGGCGGACGCATGTGATCCGGATTTGGTCCACGGCCTGCATTGGGATTGAGGGGCGAGAACGGATCGAAGCGAGGCGCAGGACCAGGTCCAATGTTCGGCGGCTGCGGAAAGGTAAACAAGTTACCAGGACCACCGCGACCCAGTGGATCCAGGTCCCCGCGTCCAATGTCCGGAAAGCCAAAAGGGCGAGGATCGTAGCCGTACGGTGCGTAGGACCTAAAAGACGCAGTGGATTACAATTTACTCTGCAAAATATTCAAATCGCTTCCTAAAAGTAAGCTACACATTATAGATGCCAAGCCCAAGACTAGACATTGCTCCTAAGTTGAGTATCATACTTTTGGGAAGCACGTAAGAGCGGAGGAGAGGTGCCTTACCCTCCACGTCGCGGTTCGCCAATGCGCAAGGGATCTCCGGACGGTCTAGTGTCCGTGGTCGTGGTTGTGGTCGTCTGGGTGGTGACCTCACGCGAGTTACCCGTAAAGACCGGGTCCAGCAGCTCCTTGCGATAACGATCGACGATCTCCGAGGCGCTCGGCATCAAGGTGTTAATGCTGCCCTTGAAGGCGACCACCAGGGTTTCCGGGGTGACGCAGATATTGGACACCTTCTTGGTGTTGATGTCCATCATGTTGATCAGTAGGGCATCCTCGGTGATGTGCCCAATGAGCAGGTAGAGCTGCTTGTCGTGCACGTAGCGCAGCGAGTACTTGGTATCATCATCGTTCCAGCCGTCCGGCAGCAACTCGCTGCCGTCGTCTTCCGGCAATGTTTTCTACGGGAGAGTCAGTGATTCCAATGAAAAATCTATTTCGTTAGCATCTACTCATCTACTCACATCATCGCCGACGCCTACGCAGCGAAAGTTATAGTGTTTGGTCAGCAGGAAGTGGACCAGGGCGATCAGCAGGTCCGCTTTCTTGTTGTTTTCCGACTGGATCGTCCTGTAGAGCAGATCCCAGCCGTAGAAGAAGTCGCCCGTCTTAGAGACTGACGATGATTCCATGGTGGTAACTGAAAGCTTTCACAATAACTAGTCAAGATTAGACAAGGCCCAGATGAACGTTGTGCTTTCCCTAAGGTGCTAAGGTGGAAATGTTTTTGCTTACATGTGTTTGTTCGATCGTTCGGCTTTGACTGCAGTACTTATCTGAAAAGCATGTACATATATCTCAAAGAGAACTAATTACAAACCTGGTTGTTTCTAGAACATTTACAAAATAATCGAAATATTTTGCTTTGTTTATATTGCAACTAGAGATGTGCAATATTTGCAACTCACTGTTTTCGTCTACAACTATCGAGAGATGATATTTATTCTAAGCGATATTTCTTTAAAATATAAATTCATAAATTGGCGACTTGCACTTATATTCTTTTACGTGCAATTAACACACTAAAATATATACCCGAGGTCATATACAGATCCACTCAACTTATAAAGCTTATCTAAGGATGCAGTCATGATTCATGATACTTATCTTGAAGAGTTTACACACAATATTTTTCTTGTAATTTCTAGTGTTGTAAATAGGGAATATACCCGGAACAATTTCACACATACCAGAGCTAACCATTTACCTTTTGCTCTTAGATTATTCTTAAACTCTTCAACCTATTTTTATATTTGTTAAGTCACTCGCTTTAAGCATCGATAGCATAATTTTATAATATCGATACCTCGTTATTTTTTTATACATCGCTATTTATTTATATATCTCACTAGTGTAAACGCTCCGCAACAAGCTACTGCGACATTTGAGACAGACAATTCTATTCGCTATCTTTTTCGAGACATCAGCAGTGCTGCCAACTCTTCTGGTCATAAAAAATCTTATCTAGCCAATAAAAACAGCTATAAAATAGCTAAAAAAGAAAATGGGGTTGCAGTCCTTGCCCCAAATTTTTGCACACCCATCTCGAGGTGTTTCAGCTGTTGCACGGAGCGTGGAGCGCCATTAAACATGTAAAAATAACAATTTTTTCGAAAAGTACGACCACAGTAAATATTTTAAGGGTCTTGAGGCGTGTGTAACTATTTTTAAGCTTTTTTATTAGCTATTTTACAGCTGTGGACTTAATAAGGTTGGCGCTCGGGTATTGAAATATCTTCAATATTGCTTACTAAAATTATTCCAATTTGGCTTGGAAAATAGCTTTAATTCCCGAAAAACGCCAGATCTAGTGGGAAAATAGCTAAGTTGGCAACACTGGACATCAGCCGGGCGCTGTACACGTATGACGGAAAATTACATGTTTTCGGGACGTTAACCGAGTGCTCCGAGCAGGAATTGTCCCAAATCCTTCGGAATGGGGATCAATGTCAGCAGGACGGCCGACCTGGCCTCCAACCAGCTACTCCAACGCTTCGTGGGCCGCCATCACATCGCACATGATGACGAGGCCTTCTGGAGCGGGCTGCTCAACTATAACATTGTGCTGCCGGAGAACAGGTGAGCGCGAGCACTGGGGGCTCATTTGGTGGCAACGTCAGCAATGCTTATCCGACTCTGCTTTTTTGCATTGCAGCCAGGACCAGCTGAACCTGGACAGCCGGCTGGAGGCGCTGTGCCAGTCGTTCATTGGCAACAACCTGAAGACGGGCAACTTTGGCTCCCTGGTGACCGTGTTCCTGGAGAAGACCAGCGAGCTGCTCTCGCTGTCCGACCAGGAGAGCAATATGCACGTGTGGCAGACATTCAACGCCCTGTTCATCATCCGCAGCCTGGTCAAGTACATCAATGAGACGGGGTCGGAGTTCCAGCTGCTGCAGCACTTTGAGGCGATGCCCAGTCCCGAGCAGCTGCAGGCTGCCCAGGAGCAGCAGCAACAGACGCCACCTGAGAGTGCCAGCATAGCCATCGAGGCCACGGAACAGACGGCGGCGGTGCCAGTGATCGTGGACGGGGCCAAGTTCGAGACCTTCATCGATGCGCTGGTCAACCTTATTGTGGTGATACCTGTCAAGGAGTTCACCTACCACCTGCATTTGGAGGCCGTCAACACACTAATCACCCTGCTGTCGGTGCATCTGTTCGCCCAGCAGCCCACGGACAAGTCGATCGTGTTCCGCACGGTCTTCAAGTGCCAGCACGCCAACGTGCTGATGTCGGCGCTGCTGCACTTCGTGTCGCGGATGGTGGAGGTGCCGCACACCATGTTCGGCTCCAGCTCGGCAGGCTCGTTTGTTTTTGGCATCGCCGAGTCCCTGCTCTCCATCTTCACGTTCCGCAAGCAGCCGGACGTGCTGAAGTCGGGTCAAGGAGCCGGCGGAGGCGAACTTTCGCAACGATTCCGCACGCACTATCCTCTGGCCAACCAGAGCCTGTTGCTGATCCTGATCCTGACGAACCATTGTACGGCGCAGGAGAACGCGTACCGAGCGAGTCTTTTTGGCTGCGCCGACTCCAAGGACTCTCCGAAACAGGGAGCCGTATCCTTCCAGATCGACTTCTCGGCGGTGTACGAGACGCTATGCCTCATCGTGACCATCGATCAGGCGACGCTGCTGCTCTACCTGCTGCTCCATAGGAACGAGCGCTTCTATCGGTTCGTAATGCAGCAACAGGACCTGGAACAGCTGGTAATACCCATCCTGCAAACGCTGTACAACGCCCCCGATAGCAACTCGCATCACATTTACATGTCGCTTATCGTCCTGCTCATCCTCAGCGAGGACGAGGGCTTCAACAAGAACGTGCACACGATAGTGAGTACCTTAAAGCTGCTTGGTTATCACCTCTCCAACTAATCCGTTTTCACACTCCGCACAGATGCTAAAAAACATCACTTGGTACACGGAGCGCACCATATCGGAGATATCGCTGGGCGGCATCCTCATCCTGATTGTCATCCGCACCATACAGTACAACATGCTGAAGATGCGCGACAAGTACTTGCACACCAATTGCCTGGCGGCGCTGGCCAACATGTCCGGCCACTTCCGCGCCCTACATCCGTACGTGGCACAGCGACTGGTCTCGCTGTTCGAGACGCTGGCCCGAAAGCACACGCGCCTGGATGCGCAGCTGAAGGAGCCCGCTGACAGCGCGGTGTTTGTCAATGTGGCGACAACGCCGGAGGATATGCTGCAAGATCTAAGCGTGCTGGAGGAGGTGCTGCGCATGGTGTTGGAAATCCTGAACTCCTGCCTCACTAACCAGCTGGTCTACTGTCCCAACTTGGTGTACACGCTCCTGTACAAGCGCAGCGTCTTCGAGGGCTTCCGCAGTCATCACGCCTTCCAGGATGTCATCCAGAACATCGACATGGTAACTAGGGATTTAATTGTGTTCGTGGAACTGTTTTTTACATGATTTTCCTCTGCCTAGGTTGTTGGTTTCTTCTCCTCTCGACTGCAACGTGTGCAAGAGCAACGTGGCGAACTGGGCGTCAATGAGGTGCTCGAGGTGATATCGAAGGGAGCCAGCCAGTGGTCCAGTGATCGCTTGAGGGTAAGTCATCCAACGGAAGCACAGGAAGCTGTTAACTATAGTATGATTACTTGCAGAAATTCCCGGATCTAAAGTTTAAGTATGTCGAGGAGGACGCTCCCGAGGAGTTCTTCATTCCATATGTGTGGACGCTGGTCTGCAAGTACGGCTGCGTGCACTTCAGCTCCGAGAGCATCAAGAGCGTCACCACGGACATTGCCTGCTAATATTTACCCCTCGCTCCCTCTTACACACGCGCACACTCTGTTCCGCTTCGGTTTCTAACATCTTTCGCTTCTCCATTTGTGTTCTCTGCTACCTTTTATGCCATCTACTTAGACAGGGCCTGTGACTCGCCGCACCCCCGCCCTTATCCCTGCCTGATTCAAGCCAAAATGCCGAAAAGTTATAATAAACGAAAAGGAAAACAAGGAAAGAGGCCTACACGCATCTCGAAAACGTTGACGATAAATTGAAACAAAGCTAAACGAGCGATCTAACGATAATACTTAGAACTAGTTACGCTAATATTGTGTGCGATGCCACGCATCCAGTCGGAAATTGTTCAACTTAAGACAGAGCATTATCCTTGGAACATGATCATATTTTGCTACGCTAACAACTGAGGGCATATATAAAGGAAAGTTAAGCTCCAAACGCCTATCAATCGATGATTCTAATCAACGGGAAGAAGCAAATCCAATAAAAACGTATATATACATATTTAAAAATCGGAATATATATATGCATAGATATATTTACATTGTGTATGTTAGTATATGATAATTAAATATTATTATTGTATTTAGCAATTGAAAAGTCGATAAATTATATATATATTAACTAAAGTTCATAATTTCTTGTGGTTTCCTTGCGCTGTCACTAGCTTTTGGTTGGATAAGATAAGCTCTTAACATCTTAATTGTGTCGCTCACCACTTTGTCTTATCTGTGGAAAGACCCCAAGTTTGGTTATTATTGCCTTTGGATTTTATCAAAGCGAGAGTGAAATTTGATAAGGAAATTGTATTCTATGGTTGGAACTATTCAAAAGAGGTATATCAATCCTGTTAAAACATCAATAGGTATATGGTTATTGCCACGGGTATTTTCCATGGGCTAGCGATATTACGTATACGACCGATCTCCTCTTTCTTACTTAAACAATTTTCTTTCTCTAACGGGGCTTCGTTGTTTGCTTTGTACTATGCATATTTGCACTATCAGCGGATGCAATCATGTGTCGGTCTTTCAATACCTCTTAATCGTAGGTTACAAAGGGTATATTGCATTGCCTAAAATCCTGAATAGACGCTCAGTGTCTTTTTCAGTTCTTTCTATTATGCTTTGGAGAGTGTAGTCTCCGAGATTGCAGAAGTAAAACAAGTAGAATAGCTACAGTCGAGTGGGACCGACTGTGAGATACCCGGTACCCAAAGCATTACGGGTGAAA
>JAEIIF010000884.1:0-22061 GCA_018874455.1 Drosophila trapezifrons
AATACAAAAGCCACAGCTCGTCTCTGCCCCCTGTTCAGGCCAGCGACGCCCAAGCCCACATGAGCAAATGGACCAGCACCGCCTGGATTTTGAGCTCCGCGTTGGGGACGTCATATTGAGATTCTTTTATTGTACTTGCTTGAAATTAAAATATTTTTTGAATTTAGGGGAAAACTGGATTATTTAGGGGGAAATCTCGACTGGTTGAGATTTTTTAGGGGAAAGCAAAATTTTTATCTGGCAACACTGGTACAGACCCTCTTTCAAAGATGGCGTCACTTCTTCGATTTTGAGCGATTTTCTAGTTGCCGCTGAAAAAAAGTAATATTTCTCGCATAAAACTCAACTGCCGGGCGCTCAATTCGATCGAAAAGTCCACGTCCTCCACTGCGGCGCGATTAGAAGGTGAAATTGTGGCAGTGCGTGCGCGAAATCCGCAGGAAAACCGCATCGAATCGGGTACCAGACCGACCCAGAATTTGAGGTGTGTGTGCGTTGCGTCGCTTTTTTTGTGTGCCAGCCGTCGCTGCAGCCAGCAGTGCAACGCAGACTTTGTGCTGAAATTACATAAAACCAGCAGGATTATAAGGCAGGCGAAAAGGGCAAAAAGGAGAATTGTGCGAGTGGGTGCCACACAGGGAGAGCGAGCGAGAGAGCGACAGGTCGATGACGATAGCCTGTGTTTAGCAATCGCCCCCGATAAAAAAAAAGCGGCCCCTTCAGTATGCCCGTTCTGCAATTATCGGATATCTTACCTGGTGTGACCGTGTGGGAGAGAGCGTAGCGGGGAGAGAGTGACGCGCAACACAGCTTGTGGTGAGTGCCAAGACTCACCACGCTCTCACCCAGAAATCTGGCACAGTGGTATCGAAATTTAAACAAAATGAGTAATCGCGATAGTGACTAGGTGTGAAATTGTGCCACTGTGCGCCAGTATTAACTCTCGCTCGAGAACAACAATAACAATACGCCGAATACTTTCGAGTACTGCTCATTTCTCTGCGTTTCTTTGCTGTGTGCGCGCTCTCACGTACCTATAGTATATACACATGTGGGGGAGAGAAAGAGAGAGCCAGCGAGCTAGAGAGCGAGTCGGGCGAAGGAAAAAAATATCGCCACATTTGCCGTATGCCGCCTTCGTCGTCGGTTGGGTGCAAAAGATATAGAAAATATACACTCTCCTGATATAGAACACAGTCCGCTTTATCGGTCGGTCTCTAAAATATTCTGCAGGCACGAAACAAAGCGAAACCGCAAACTGAAATCCGAAAAAAGCGCAGCTAAATAAGCCGAGCACCGAATCGAGGCTGTTTTTCGTCGCGATTATTATTCGAATGCAAATTTTTCAAGTGCGCAGTAAGCGGCTAAGACCCAGACGCAATTCGATGTTCCCAAAGTTTTAATAAATAAATAAATATGTAATTACACACTCACACATGCGTACGGCGGCTACAATTGAGATTCGTTTGGATTTCGTATGAGCATATATATTTTTTACTTATATTATTTTTAGAATATCGATTTTGTTGCCCGCTGTCTGCCTGTGTGTGCTGTGTGTGTGTATGTGCGTGTGTTTGTGTCTCTCTCGCACCGAGTGTGCGTTTGTATGAGAGTGTGTCTGAAACATACATATTTATGATAAGTGTGTGTGTCAAGCAGTAAAATGTGTTAAGAATTATGTTCATATAGACACAAGTTACCTAATCTTACTGCAAAAAACGAAAAGAAAGGAATCAACAAACCGAAGTGAAGCGAAAGAAAGAGCAAAGGCAAAGAGCCCCATCAAAACAGCTGCGCTCTCTCACCTTCCACTCTTCCTTCCCATTCCGCCATTCTCCCATTCTTCCGTTCTCCCATTCCGCTTCCCACACACACACACTCACAGGCTTTTGCTTAAAATCCGCTGCTGCTTTGTGTATTTTTTGCTCCGACACCGCATTTACATGTGTTGACCCCACTTGGAACCCTCCCTCTCCGCCCTTGTCGCGCGTAGTGCGTTGTGCAAAAAATTCTCTCGTGAACTACAGTTTTAATTCAATTATGTCAAACGCTATACACACATCCACAGTGCAACCGAACAGCAGCAGCTGAAAGCTAAAAAAGCATCTTCAATCTCCGTACTCCGTGACGTAGGCAAATAAGAGAGCACAGCGAAGAGGAGAAGCTGAGAAATCAAGAAACTGAGAAACCCAGAAACAGAGAAGCACAGAAACTAAGAAACTGAGAAATCGAGAAACTGAAACTGCAAAAGGTATGCCAAGACCAACGGAAGTTGGCCCACAACAAATTCAAATCGAATCGCAACCATTTTGGGCCAAAGCTCGCTCTATTTCCGTTCAATGTTTTAACCCTTTGAGTACCCATGGTACAATCAACATTTTTACCAAATTTGGTATTCCTAGTTTCATTAGATTATTTATTTGTGATTAGGAATATTGCGGAAACAGCCACACAGTTAGATAGTTTTATCTTATTACTTTGCTTTCAGATAATATTCCATTCTGTGTCCGCTTCGCCCTATTTTCAACTTCTTTTAGCTTATTTTAATTGGAGTTAATATTGCTAAAATCAAAGAAAATTTATATAATATATAACATATACATATAAATATATCATTATTAGATACAAGCCAACTTCTAAAAATGTTTTTTTTTCGAGTATTTTTAAAGTGTTGATCACAGTTCTATAAAACTTAATTTTTTGATCGATTAATCCAAATATTTTTCATTAAAAACCCCTAATAAAAATATCCTCAAAATACACAATATAAATCGTAACATAATGTATGTAGATACATATAGGGTTAAGCGCTACCCAACCGAAAGTCAGACAAAGAACTGGTTCTAATTGATTGAGTTATTGTTGGCCAGCGGGGGGAAGGGGGCAGGGGAGAACCTGCTCGGCAAATTAACAAGTTCCAATTGATACATACGTGTGGGGACGGACACACGAAAATCGTCGAGCCTACTCGAAATTAGCATAAATGTGTCAAAATGGTTAATGGTAAATCATTTCGGAGGCTCTCTCGCACCTGTCAGCCAGGTGACAAGGCCCTTGCAACACTGAGCCCTGAAATTAAGTCATAATACTACTTGATATATCGCCCAACAGATCAGTTTAATTGCAGTAATCCATAGGGCAAGCAGCACGCCCAGCAGAGAGTTCCCAAATTGAACGTGACTTGTTGGCAATTAACTTTTCTTCGCCTTAACACCGAAGAAAACAAAATCACACACCCGTAGGGCACTCTACGTTTCTGGCTCGTTCGTCGGCTATATTCCAGTTTCTAGCTGCGATCAATTCCCCTACGAGCGTTTCGCTTTTTGTCCGAGCGGGTTTGTCACCTGCCATTAACTGCTTTTCGCGTGTGTGTGTGATACACTACTGGCCCAGTCTGCTTTTGCATTTAACTTGACTTTGACGTCACTGGTTTATAAATAAGGCTTGCACTTGACAAGAAAGATGCGGCTTAAAGCACCTAAAATAAGTAAAATTACTCAAAAGCGCTGTAGAAATCTTAATCGGAAACCCATTAATCATTATAGAGTTGTTAAATGTTAATTTTTACAAAACCTACAACTTGTTTTGCGCTAGAACCGCAAATAAAGTTCTATTACCTTAGATGTTTATAGTCATCATTTAGTTTTACGATTACGGAGTTTTTCTCGCATTTGCGTTACTTTAAATTGAAGATCCCATTGCCCCTTTGACTTTAAGCTAATTTCTCTTTAATTTGCTTTAATTTACTTCAAGTTTCTGGCCGATTTTCTCAGAGGATTTAATTTTCTGAAGTATTTTAACGAGTTAACCGAGAGACAACCAACCCAAATAAGTGTCGTGCCAGCGTGTGTATGAGGAACAATGTGCGGTCACTGGAGTTTTCACTGTGAAGGAGAATGTGCTGCTGCTGCTGCCATAAAATGCCTCGGCATACAAATGTGCACATTCTCTATCTATACATCCCCCCAGCCCCGTATCGGGTGAAAGACGAGCTCTATTATAAAATTACTATGTCTCTGGGGCTATCCCCTGCCCTTCGGGACGACCTGCTTTGCGTCTGTTCACCTTTTTGACGCACATTCTTCCCGCGGTTGCTATTGCTGTTAATTTCGCTGCAGCTTTAACTTTTCTGCCCGACCGCAGAAGTTAAAGAGCGTGCTCAGAGTCAATTTGCCTGCCGTAAGTTGACTCTTTCTCCGCCGATTTTCCTCTGTCAGCTTGAAGCTAGCTTGGTAACCTCTTAATGACCACAAGCACACACACTCGCTAGTGTGTACATTTCTGGCTGTCTGTTTTGACATAACTGACCTCACTTTCAGCCGCTTTCTGTGTGCGCGGTGTGTGTGGTGTTGTGTCTTCCCTTCCATTTGCTCCCCTCGTTATGTACGGATTGTTATTGCTTGGCCCATACCTGTCTCTCTGAAACAGTTTTCCTAATTTCACACTGAGAAAAGTGCTTGAAATAATGAGTACTTTTGAATGTATGTTAGCTTTTTTCAAGGGATAGAAACGCATTACTCAATAGATCGAAAATACATGTCTGTGACGGTATTTAGGTATGTGAAAACTAAAAGTTTCAAGGTTTAGGATAAAATGTAATCTAAATAGGACTTCTTTTTGAAAATGATTTCTTCCTCTGCACTGTCAGAAACTCTCTCTTCCTTTGTCGATTTTATATGCTCGCATCCATTCCTCTGGCTGCTCTAAAAATAAAGCCCGCACACATATTTCTTTCAACTCTATTCAAGTCGAATTGATTTACTCTCTAGGCTGGTGTAAACAAAGATATAAAAACTGCAGCCATCTTCGATGAATCGGTTTGTACTCGAATTCAGGTAGAAATATCTGTAGAATGTAAAGTTTTCATCAAATTCTCGATAAATCGCTTATTCAATCTATTTGGAGTGGAAGTCTTTTTCTTTATATTTACTCACCCTCAACTCCCTATGGGTTTTCCGTCAGGTTTCTGTGTTTGACTTGAAAATATTTTCGTTATTTGCAATGGCCAGCAGCTCGCCTCAAGCGAAACTACAGTCTGTTCGAAGCTTTTTGTTTGATTGTTTGCTTGCTTGTTTGTTCTATTGGCAATTGAGGAGGGACCATTGCAAGGGAAAAGAAAAAATCAATTTTATTTGCCAGTACACCAGAATATTTATACAATTTGCGATAGAATATATGCTGTGTGGAAAAACCTGCAGTACTCCCAAGTAAACATATTTCGCACACAGCCAATTAACGACCGTCTGAGTGGAGGGCAACTGTTTCTCTCATTATAATTAGATGATTGCCCTCACTTCTCAGTGTGTCTGTCTGGGCAGACTTTTTTGTGCCGAAACGCTTACTGGGCCGAGCCCCAGATTTGCCTTTGTTTTGCAAAATGTTTCGCACGCCTCGCTAACGAGAGGAGCAATCAGAGGAAATCAGCTGTGTAGCTGTCAGAAATGAGAGAAACACCGCGAAATGAAACGATAAAAAGTCAATTAGACACACTAAAGCCTGGAATGCCCTGCATTTGATCAGTTGCAAGGCACGCGCAGTACTAAATGCTGCTCGCGTGTTCATGTATCTTACGTATTTGTTCATAATATTAAAGACTTGGTACCATGTTCAGACACAGACATTTAAAATATTCTTTAAGACGAATTCCTCATTAGATTCCCGTATATACTTTTCGTTCTTAAAGAAGAAACTTGCCCGAGTATAGATTTATTTTAAAAATAATTCTTATGAATCACAGCGCTAAGGAGGATGGTATACATTTCAGGCATTACTCTTTTTATTTTACTTAATATGTTCCATAAGCATCCATTTATATATTGAATTTGTTCACTTCCTTATCAAAGATTTTATTAAATTAACCTATTCATAGTTAGTGATGTCATTTGCCCAATTTTCAGCTGTCTTTCTGCATTAAGCCAAGGTGTCAAGTTCGTTGACTGAACCATTTATTGCTCATAATAAACTGCCAATTTTAATCAGCTTAAAAATGAGTCGATGCTCGAATGTTTGGAAGTGTATGTGGTCTGGCATATAAATCCATTAAGGAAAAACTACATTCATTTGGCTGCTGTCTAGCAAATCTCTAGAAATATTTTCCCCATTTTATGTCAAACATTTTCGTTTTTCATTCTCTCTGGCCTTTTCTTTCCTTTTTTCTCTGACTTTCCTTTTGCTTTTTGCGGCAATTAATGACGTTTTTCACCGCACTAATATATTTTTAGACTGGGGGAAATTCGGTGTCAGTGAGAAATCTTTTCGCTGATACTTTTACAGCCTGCAGAGTGGCGGGGGGCATTAAATAAATTTCCGTTTTTGCCATATTCCCCATTTGCAGTGCAGTACAACTTGGAGCAGAGGGAATTTATTTTCGAAAATATTCTTAATTCAATTTGTGGGTATTTATAGCCGCGGGAAATTCTTCAGCTGGATGAAATCATGAAAATTTGACCTTGAATCCAGCCGAGCACTCTGTTTCAGACCCCCAATAACATAGGTTCAATCGTTAATTCTGAGCAAACAGAAGTCCTCTGCTATGGCCAATGGGGCGTCATGGACAAAATCAATAAACAACACTCAAGGCAGGCGACAGCTGCAGCAGTTAAACAAAATCGCATTGCACAATTAATAATTAACACTTGTACGAACTTGGCGCAAGTAAGGGCACCCAAGAACGCGAATAAATATAGCGTTTGGAAGAAGAATTCCTCAGCCACTCGCTGTTGGTTTTTTTTTGGTGGCAGAACTTGTTGTTATCTTATCTCTTTCACCCTGAGATACATTTTCCCGTCTTTTGTTTTCACAGTGTGTCGTGTCGGTGTTTATGCGACATTTTTTGCTGATTTTGATTAGGTGGCAGCCACGCCCACACACCACACTCGCCGCTACCTGCTTATCACAGCTCAAATCGCTTAATTAAAAAGCACAAAACGGGGGGAAAAGAGAAGGAAAAAGCGGAAAAAATAAAAAAACCGGAGAGAGGTGTAAGCAAAGGCGGCAGGGTAGCGCTTTTCAATAGAAATTTTCCATGCTCTGGCATTGAATTTGCACTGTGGCATATATATTCCACAAAGTAGCACATACGTAAATCTAAATACTTTGATATGGTTCCTATACTGATACAGCAGCGGTCAAAATAGGAGAGCTCGAGATAAGGTAGCCTAACATCTGCTTATCTTATCTTAAGTATCTCCTTATAATATTTTAATTTTTTGGTTGTGTATGCCTTTAAGTTTTTTTTTTGTAGGTAAACTTGCAAATCATTTCAAATTGTGGTCGTCAGCTCCGATGACTTGGGACATAATCCTATGTAACCCTCTGAGAATGAAAACCGTATAGGCTAGAATATGCAATCCTTGTATTAATATCCCTTGTGCGAGTGTAATAATTAATACAATTGAACAGCTCTATTATATTGACCGATACTGTTGATTGAGAAATACCTCCGTAGGTGGTGACGCGATAGGCACGGGGTATATTTCATTGAACGGCGCCTCTGGCGCATGTTTCACAACAGAATTTGCATTCTTTCAGCCTTATGTTTCATCTCTCTCTGTGTGTTTTCTTTTAATTAGTCAAAGGCTGTCGCATTCGCAGTGTGTCTTGGTCTTAATTATTTAATTAAATTGAGGAAACTGTTGTGACTGCTGTTGTCTCTGCTCGGTGTCTCTCTCTGTCTGTGTTTCTCCTCTCTCTTTGCGCTTTGCTAGGTCTGTTTTCGTGTTTAACGATTTCGTCATACGGTTTTGTTGCTCTTGACTGCTTTGGGGCCCCCATTTAATAACAATACGTAGAGCCGACCTGCAACCAAAACAGAAATCCCCGCCCCGAGTACTCATAACACTTGTTGTCGCTGATGAAATTAGTTGTGGCTTTTGTGTACATTGTCAACTAATTTCGAGGCACTTTCTCTTTGCCGCCTTGCTCTGGCAATAGGTTAAATTATGCCTTACATAAAAAACAAGAAGCACATGGCATGCAGAGGGCTAGAAGTTATGACAGAATGTGGTAATCAAATTAAGAGAAAGCTGCGCCCACAGATAAGAAATCTGCGTAATTAAAATCTAACGCTTGAGCATTTCAAAACGATGGGGAGTATTGCCAAGATAATTTGGTGATAATTTGCTGATATAGTGGAGAGACTGGTTCTGGGCGATAATATATTAATTATTAAAATTCCTTTGGTATAATAAAACCAAGTTCTACGAACTGATAAGTAAAGTTTTAGGTGTCCTATGCTAATTGAGTTTTAAAAAGCTGTTGGAATTGTTTTAAAATATACAATTATCAAATTCTTCAGAAAAATGATATTTTAAGTTATATAAAGCTCTTGAAGGGAGGACAAGTAAAACTTTCAGTCACTATCTCTACCACAAGCCTTCAAAAATTAAACTTCTTAACTAACAAAGTTTCTATTTCAAGGAGAATGTTAATATTTCTAGAACGTGACTTGCCACATTTTGTATGAGAAATTTCCGAGTTGGTCCTTGAATTTCTACAAGGCTCACATTGATTTATACGTGCTGAAAATTTCGTGGAAATCTGCTTCATTAAAGCCAAGGTTTTTCAAGGGAAACTTGAATGAAACGCTAGCTCTCTACTATTATTTATTTACCTAGAACTATTCTCTTTGACCCAAGTTTGCCATTCATCCATCGATTTCCTAGAACCTGTGCTCGCCAAGGAGCTCCTTTCACTCTAGATAATTAAGCGGAATATGGACAGTTTTCATCTGTTTCCGCATAAAATGCAAGTCCCTTGCTAAATGAATTGCACAAGACACGTGCGCTCCCACGCGTTCGATTAATAACTTTTCATTGCGCAAAAGGAAAATGTGTTACTTCTCTGCGGCCCATCGTCGACAGGAGCTGCTGACGTACTCTCTCTACAGTTGGTAACCAAAAATAGAAGTATAAAGTCGCGTCTATTTTTGTGACCCATAAATGCTGGTTTTCGCCCCGCGCACCTTGTGCTTTTCCTGCGGCTTTTCCTTTCGCGTTGTGTCAATGTCGCATTGCGTGAGCCGGTGTCATTTGAACTTTGGCGAAGGTGTGCTTTGCTCTGGGGGGGAGCTCGAGGCGCCTCATTTTATTGAAATTAGTTGGCAGCTAGGCGGGCTATCAATAAATTGAATCATGCTGCCAATTGAAATTAATAAATGCATTAGGCAGCAGTCGAGCTCGAATGGGAATCGTTAACGTCGGACAATTGGCCTTGAACGTGGTGTGGTGGTGGTGGCTTATACTATATAAAATCTGGGCGATAAGGAAAGCTCTCCCGGTCTCATTCATGCTGCTGCATCTGTCGGCTGCACTTAGCTCTGAGCTGAGCTTTATTAGCTGACATTTGCACAACAAAACCCTTTTTAGGCAAAGCTTCCCCTATTCCTATCTCTTGCACGCACTCGCTCGCCCTCTCTTTCTCTATCCATGCAGCTCTCTCTCTCTCTCTATCTCTCGTTGTCTCTGTCTAATGCTGTTTTTTCTGGATTGGCAAACATCAATCGATAGTTTGGCTTGCCATTGTTTGCAACTCAGCCATCTGCAAGTTTTTCAATCGAGTTTCGCCAACTTTGTCTTCTGCCTTCGGGGCAGTTTTCTAATTTAATTTATTACTCGATCCCCCCATTCATCATTCGCTCTGTTAAGTGCCTTGAATGTTTAATAACGCTTTACATGGTCTGTAACAAGTTGCCCAGATTTACGCAGTTACTATTTTCCCAAAGTGACCCAATTCCCTTGGAAATTTCTTCTAATTTCGTTAGCTTGGACCAAAAAGTCTGCTTGTGTGTGTGTGTGTGTATATATCCTGCGCAGAGTCAACCAAAACAAATAAAAAATGCAACCCAGAGAAATGTCGAGTGGCAGGCAGGCAGGTTCTTTCCCCGAACAGAACGAACACCAGCAGCCGAGGCAAGGCAAGCCAGCAAGTACATTCCCAAACCCGCGACGTTGACCACCCACTCGTGACATTTACAATGTGTTCTCTTCCTTTTGGTGGTTTTGGCACTGAGGAAAACATAGCTACATAAAGTCTGTATATATGTTTTTGATTTAACTTCATTTTCTTCTTGAATCTGTACCGCAAAACGTATTAAAAGCTTTATTTTTATAAGAGGACACATCTTGAAGCTAATTGCATTGTTTTTGCCGAACTTAGAGTTTATCAGCCATGTATCTCAGTAAAAAAGTATATATTTCACTTTAACGTTAGTTAATACAAAAGACAGTGTGTATTTTATTAAATTTTCCTAAGACAAATTAAATGTTTATTTATGCCTGCGTAAAATTACTGTATTTATCAATCTTGTTTCTTCGTAAATAATCCTTTTTACATTCGTTTTTGAATTGTTTTGTTTTAAACGTTCTTAATCTTACTCGAATATTTCTGCCCTCCTTATAAAAGTAGTCTTCCGAATTACTGACAGTCCATGATCCAAAAAATTAATATTTATGGTAAAAAAGGGTGTCTTTTTGCATGCCAAGTATCCCTTTTGTTAGCTTGGCAAAGGGTTCTGTGATAACGGAAATATTTTCCAATTAGGTAGAAATACAAGGTAGTAATCCGGTTATTAATTATAACCCTTTTCTCGCAGTGTGTGCGGCTGGTGATGATGGTCGTTGCTGCCTTGAGGGCGCACGCTGGGCGGCCCAAGTGCTTACATTGTGCAAACTTTCGCTTCTTCTGCAGCTGATGCTGCTGCTGCTGCTGTTGTTGCTCGCTCCACTGTTGATGTTGCTGTTGCTGATGGGGCCAGGGCATGAAATCTTATAAAACTTATTGTTCCATTTCCTTTCACTTTATGTAAATTAAACAGTGCATTATTCTTGCATTTACACGAGGGGGGAGAAGGACCAGGAGTGGGTGTCAAGGGAGTGCGGGATATATGCAGATATTTGCATTTTGCACTTGGCACATGTGCCAAGTTCTGTCCCCTGGATTTCCACACACGCAGCAGCCCGTGTTGGCGTTTCGTTTAACGAGCGGAAGAGACGGAAAAGCTGTTGCATATGTAAACTCGTTTCGCGCTGATTTGATTGATTCCATGATATCAATACCCGGGGACAGGACAGGGCGGACACGACAGTGTGTATTCATGGCGATAAGGTCAAGGTTTCATCCCTGCAGGACCAGCCCCTCAGAAGTTTTTACAGAAAGTGAGGAAGGGGAATTCGGAGGAAGCACCAATAAGTATTTATTACTATACGATTTTTGAGAAGCATTCCCTCAAGAGTTCTCTTTTTTTTTCCTGTGCATAGTTAGATCCGCCCACAGCCTCTCAGACTTTCCTCAATGATTACCGACAGAAATCAATTTCATGCTGGCAGCGTTGGTGATTTCCCAAGTACTACGTGTACACACGCAACACAACGCAGTTTATAATTTTGCCACTAAACTCCGTGGAGCCCCCGAGTGCATGCCAGTAATTTGATGCATTCAGCGCGTTTCCATCTCTCGAATTTTCACTGTCATGCCCTGCTGGAGCCGAGGCGGCGATGATGGAGAAGATTCTCACCGACCATGAACTCGTCTCTGCTGCGTTGCACAAAAGGATTTCGTCGAGTGCTGAGTGTGGAGGGCGCCGTTTACTGCGTAGTTTTCCCACAATTTTCCCGCTCGAAGCCCCCGATTCCTTGAACACGCTTCAAGTACGCGGCAAAAACGAAAACAGTGCGCAATATTTTCACACTGACGAGAGGAGGAGGAGGAGGAGAAGGAATGTGTGAAGAGGAGGGAGAAAGTGTCAGAGGGGAAATTCTGCTTATCACCATGTCAGTTTGCATTACATAAAACCGAAAAGTGTGAGAACTAGGGTCCATAAACACCTCCAAACTAAAGGAAAACTGTATATGAAACGGATTTAAGTACAAGGAGCAAAGGAGAATATATAAAGGAGAAAAAAACACAAAATCAAGCTATATAACGGATTTATATACCCATAATCACTTAATATTTGCCTGCTACGAAATGGGGAAGTACGAAATAGATCACTTAGAGCAAAGCAATAAAAATGGTTTGGGTTTCCCCCTAAAACAAGTGTACCACTAATTTCCTTTTTTATTGCATTTTTAATTATAAACAAGCTTATACGATTCCTAAACCTTGAAGTAACCTCAATGTTTAAAAACAAACAAATTATTGGGTTTTTAAACGAATCAATCTTCCCCAAAAAGCCCTAAATAAACCAATGAAAATAAGTGGGTGGTTAATAGTTCCGTTCGTTTATAATCTGTCATTTTAGTGTTATTTAAAAAATGCCTAACCTAATTGGGAAGGAAAACATAAACAAATTAAAGTTAATAGTTCAATTCCCTTATAATCTCTGCAATTAGGTTTAAATATAATAACAAACTAATCTCTGATAATGAATCTGTTGATAGTGCCCATAGATTAAGATAGGCATACTCCAAAGTAAACAATTGTGCGCCCATTGCTTCATTTTGTGACTCATATTAGGTACTTAGGTAGGGGAAATGACAGGCAATACAAAACAATATGCAAACTTGCACATAAAAGCAACTAAAGAATGCAGAAAACTTGGCCATGGGCGAAAGTTTTATGCCAGTTTTCGGTAACAGAAAACACTCTACAAGCTGCTCTTCTCTCTCGCCCCTAAAACATTTCTCGTGGCTTATTGATTATGGCTGGAAAACCAATAGACATGCGTCAAAAAATATACTATTGGAGGAGAAGGCAATGCCAAGTCCTGGCCATGGTTAGGAGGGGCACTGCGGTGGTGCACAAGTGGGTGGGAATATAATTTTCCCAACTGGCGACGACGCTTAGTCATTAGATGACCAAAACGATGACTGTGTTTAGCTATTGGGCGGCGAAAATCTTATAAATGCCAGCAGAAAACAACGGCCAAACAACACACACAAAGCAAAGCAAAACAAAGTGTGGAGGAGGCCGCCTGGACAGGAGGAGATTCCGGGGAAAATGTATTGGAATGGCGGAGTGAATGGAAGAGGCCACAAAGCAGCGGACTTGTCTCATTATTTTGTGAGCTCTGCCCCGGCTATTTGTTATTGTTTTCTACGATGATATGCTGGGGAATTTCACCCCGCCGCCGCCGCCGTCGCGTCCGCCATTGCTGAGTAAATAATGTCATAAGGTCACACGCACACATTAAAGGGGGAACACACTGTACCGGGTAACCGGGGGGGCCTAATGGTCAGCACAGGCATTGTTGCCGCTGTTGTTGTTGTTTTCGGTCATTTGTCTTGGGACTTTTGGGTTGGGTTGGGCCGCGGGGCCGGGCCCCGTTGATGGTTTTATATAAAATAGCATAATAAATGGCCAGCCCAGGCGCAGGCAGGCCTCTAGATTCGCTATCGTTCCCATATTAAATGTCACCGTGGGGTTGACTTGACGTTGTTGTTTACTCGATGGTGTCCATCGTCCGCCCTCAGCCGAAGGTGATTGAAGCAAATTAAAGCAAAGGCAACAACCAAGAGTAAATTCAATTATTAAAAGGGAAACGCGCTGACCACCGTCGGTCGCTGCAGAAAAATAAAACCCCGTCAAAGGCAGCTGTGCAAACTTTTCACTCTCCACTCGCGCACCCAACACACACGCTCTCCTCGCTCTCTTTCGCTCGCCTTGCCTTTCGGTGAGTTCCGGCTGGCCAACACACACACACGCACACAACAAACAAGCGTATGCTGGTTTGCCCAAGCACTGAGAGAAACGTGCCCAGTAATTGGTGTATAAAAAGCAATTAAAACTATCCATTTTGTAGATCCAAGTGTGTCAGTTGAAGACTTCTTTGGGCGTTTCCTTAACTGACTTGAATTGAATCAAACTATACGTTTCTCTCTGTGCAGAGGCACCCACGCGTCTCGATTTCCATTTCCACCGGGCTGGCAGGCAGGCAGGCAGGCAGCTGGCCCAAGCCAAGTTGATCGCATTTACCTGTTTGTCACTCATACGCCGTGTGGTCCCAGTCGGTTTCTGGCTCTTTTATTTCTGCTCTCCATTGCATGTGGGTGTTCCGGCGAAACGTGTGTGTGACATGTTAAACATGTTTTTGCCTCGAATCGACTGTGGGCCGCAACGGTTTGACTTGCATTTGTGCAAATTTGTGCGCCTAACTGGAAGCGGCGTTGAACGAGTTCCTCCTCCGCCATGTCCTCGAAGTGAAAACTGTGTGTGCAGTTGGCTCACACATGTGGCATTTTTCCCGATTTGAAGTTCATGCCTGGCTCGGTTGATTTCTCTTCCTCTCGAAACACAAGCCGCCCTGCAAATGAATGAGTTTCCCTTGGCTCGCGTCCTTCATTTGGCTTCATTTCCGTTCAAGATGACAACGCCATCTAGTTTCCGGTCAATGGCTTTTCCGGGGCTCGCCTTGATTTAATTCAGGCAAAATGGTGAATTTAATTTGGCAGAGAGTTGGTTAGGGTAGAAGCCTCCCCGCGCTGGCCACATTCTGGGCTCTTTTGTGGCTTTGAACATCCAGCTTTGGCCTTTTTTAGGGGTTGTGGATTTTGGTAGGAATTCATGCTGGCGGGATTGAAATTGCAATTGGAAAAAGTATGATAAATCAATTAATAGGAACCAGATACCAAGGTTAACTAGGCAGGCTTTCCATAAGGGTTCATGGCTTATTTATAAACTTATAACCACAATATTCTGTATACCGCGTGTCTGCCTATGATTTTAGATGAACATTGGTTAACTTTCCAGGTTTCCCTTGTTGCCACAGTATTTCTCGTATTTTTTTTATCAGCTCTCTGTTATCTGGTGACAAAGAAATCACAGTCAGAGCCATTATCTCTCTCCACACACACACACACACACACACGAAAGCACCTGCAAAGCCTGCGATTAGATAGATACACCTGAACGATTCATTTTATCGGACGGGGGACTCTTTTTTGCCTGCCTTTCACTGCCCTGTCAATTTTTCAGTTATTTTCACCGATAAAACCTACTTATCTGACAAACCCCCCCTAATGTCCATACCCCCTCTGTTTGCTTGCAGTGCATGTGATGCCAAATATCCATAAAACCCAATAGGAGCCAACCAGCAAAAAGCGAAGGTCGAGCCGAGGACTATGTGAATGCAGCAATCAAAAGATAGCCAGCAGCTCTCTCTCTCTCTCAGTTCACCAAATTGATGTGCCATTCAGGAGCAGCTGAAGCAGCAGCAGCAGCGGAGACAGAGGGTCAGAATCAGAAACTGAGCAACGTAGAAGCTAAGCGAGAGTATTATCAAGAGTAAGGCGCATCGCAAATGCAACAATCCCTCCAGTAAACAATACAAAAACCAACACAAGAAGCGACGAAAGCGGAAAGCTGAACAGCAACAACAACAGAAGCAGGTGAGATGGGTAGAGTTGATGAAGTCACCACCGAGCTAATTGCCTGCTCCACTTTATTCCAGTGTACATACAACTGTAACGAATTTAAACCAAATCCAGGCAGCTAGAGAGACAAGAACCTACAAGATTTCACGCCCCAGAGTCCCCGTCTGATAGATGCCAAGATAAGTCGTTACCGCTTCAACACCGCCATCACCATTACCCAGCAACAGAAGCTGCTCCAGCTACTCCAGCAACAGCAGCAGGAGAACGCACTCAAAGGCAAAGGAAAACGCAAGCAGCAGTTGCAGCAACAGCAGCAGCAGCAGCAGCAGCAGGAGGCACAGCAGTTGCAGTTGGTGATTGGCCAGGAAATACAACCAGAAACAGACACAGGAACAGGAGCAGAGCTGTTGGACTTAACGAGGAGTGACAGGAAAAATTGCAAGACGCCAAACTCAACAGCAAAAGTCGCCAACATAACACATAAAATTTTCGGTTGGCTACGCAAATCACGCAACAAACGGCCAGTCGAGATCCTCAACAGCGATTTCGGCGAAGACGGCGACGAGGGCGTTGGCGAGGGCAGAGGCCAAGGCGCAGGTGAGGGCGGAGGAGCAGCTGCTGCTGCCGGTGCCGGTGCATCCGATCAATTTTCAGTGGCAAGCGTTAGGAACAAAGCCGGCAAGCTGAATACCGCACAGACAGCCACGGAGACCGCCATCGATTCAAACGAACCCAAATCTGAAAAGATGTCATCGGGCACGTTTGTGGATCGAATCGACCCGTTCGCCAAACGTTCGCTCAAGAAGAAGGGTAAAAAGAGTCAAGGTTCCTCGCGCTACAGAAATTCTCAGGATGTTGAGCTGCAGCAATTGCCGCCGTTAAAAGGTAAATGAATATTATAAATCCATGTTATACCGTACAGTGATGCCTTAACGATTTGCATCCATTTCCCTGCGACAGCCGATTGCTCCAGCCTAGAACAGGAGGATCTTTTTATACGGAAGCTGCGCCAGTGTTGCGTGTCCTTTGACTTTATGGATCCCGTCACGGATTTGAAGGGCAAGGAGATCAAACGGGCCGCACTCAATGACCTATCCACCTATATAACACATGGGCGCGGTGTGCTTACGGAACCGGTCTATCCGGAAATAATTCGCATGGTAAATATATACTAAAATGGCATTGGAACCTCAAGGATTACGTCCTTGTAATACCTTAACTATCTCTCATCTCTACCAGATTTCATGCAACCTATTTCGCACGCTGCCGCCCAGTGAGAATCCCGATTTCGATCCCGAGGAGGATGATCCAACACTGGAGGCGTCTTGGCCACACCTACAGCTGGTGTACGAGGTCTTCTTGCGGTTCCTGGAGTCGCAGGATTTCCAAGCGACCATCGGCAAGCGTGTGATCGATCAGAAGTTCGTCTTGCAGGTGAGTCTTGACCTCTATATGTCCCAAAATAACAAGTTCACTTAGAGTATTTATTGTCCTTAGCTGTTGGAGCTCTTCGACTCGGAGGATCCTCGGGAGCGGGACTTTCTGAAGACAGTTTTGCATCGCATCTACGGAAAGTTCCTGGGACTGCGGGCCTTTATACGGAAACAGATCAACAACATATTCTTGCGATTTATCTACGAGACGGAGCACTTTAATGGAGTCGGTGAGCTCTTGGAAATTCTCGGCAGGTATGTTCCTTGTGGGTCTCATCTCCTGTTGGTCGCAGCATTAATCGGTTGTTTCTTGCCTCGAATTAGCATCATCAACGGATTCGCTTTGCCCTTGAAGGCCGAACACAAGCAGTTTCTGGTCAAGGTCCTGTTGCCGCTGCACAAAGTCAAATGCCTGTCGCTCTACCATGCTCAGCTGGCGTATTGCATTGTACAATTCCTAGAGAAGGATCCATTCCTTACCGAGCCTGTGGTGCGTGGGCTTCTCAAGTTCTGGCCGAAGACGTGTTCCCAAAAGGAGGTCATGTTCCTGGGTGAAATTGAGGAGATACTCGACGTGATCGATCCGCCGCAGTTTGTCAAGATCCAGGAGCCGTTGTTCCGCCAGATTGCCAAATGCGTGTCAAGTCCACATTTTCAAGTGAGTGCCAGAAATCAAGTATTTAATTGAAGCCACTAAACTCTCCCCCCTAGGTTGCTGAGCGCGCGCTCTATCTGTGGAACAATGAGTACGCCATGTCGCTCATCGAGGAGAACAATGCGGTCATCATGCCCATCATGTTCCCGGCCCTCTATCGCATCAGCAAGGAGCACTGGAATCAAACCATCGTGGCGCTTGTCTACAACGTATTGAAGACGTTTATGGAGATGAATTCGAAGCTCTTTGACGAGCTGACCTCCAGCTACAAGGCGGAGCGGCAAAAGTGAGTGACTGCTAAAGGAATAGGTTTGAGATAAACTAACCATTTGGATGTAACTTTTCCAGGGAGAAAAAGCGCGAGCGCGATCGCGAGGAGCTCTGGAAGAAGCTGCACGAACTCGAATCCAATCGTTCTACTGGGCGCTCCGCTGGCGGCAGCGCTGCGACATCGAACAGCGCAGCCCCTGCGGCGTCAACGTCCCTGCAGCCACCCAGCTCCGCCGGCCTGAACTCTCATCAGCAGCAGTCGAATAGCAGCAGCAGCGGCAGCCTGTCCAGCGGCGGAGCCGGCGGCGACAATAATCCTGCGACCACAAATGCGAAAATCAAAGCGGAAATCAAGGCGGAGAACTAAGCAAGCAGGCAACGCGAGGCGCGCCCGAAACTAACAATAAACCAACATCAGTAGAAGCGTAAAAGCTAACGCGCTATCCCGATATCCGTAAACGGCAGCGACAACAACAACAGCAAGCGAAGGGAGAAGAAAATAATAGTTATACTAAAACACACACACACACACATATGCTAAACTTTAAACCAGAAACATATAAAAACTAAAATGTATACTCGATTGACAAGACACCAACCAAGCTGACCCACCAGACGACGACGGGACGCAACTGGACGGGACGGGACGCTTGGGCGGCTGTTAAGGGGAGGTGGAACCGAAATCTGGAGCGGGAGCTGAATCAGATCCCTGTCCGTGTGTGTGAGTGTGTGCGTATATGTGCGTGTGTGGTCATTAGGAAGCTTGAGTGCGGCATAAAAGCATAAGTCTTTATAAATAATGTATCTTACGCCCATGGAACACTCACATATATGTACCTACGGAAGGCACACCATCCCCATAAAAGCAGAGACCCACACACACACACACACGCGCGCACCCCCACACACATACACACATATGCAGACACGTATAAATATATATTAAAAAGAAGAAAAAATAATTATTAATTACGTTTAAGCGAACACAAGTTGAATAAAGAGAAATCATGTTAGTAAGTGAAGAAAAGAGCAAGAGCGAACGATGATAACTATAACTGAGGATCGAGGATTGTTGAAGCGCATTGAATATTATTAACTAAACATATTGCTAACTAGATCCTAGCATAGATCAGCCATCCGATACACCCCCCAGACACACACCCACTCACCCTAAGAGTTCACTTGCAAAGAGTATATTTTGCATTCTCATTCGAAATGTGTAAAATAGTTGAAACACTGGACTGCTCTGCATCCTCAGAATTTTTGTTGCTCCATAGAACGGCGTGTCTTAGTCCCCGATTTCCCACTGAATTGTATATAAATAAATATCTGCGAGAACTGTGCTCCTCCCCCAATCTTATCCAGAATGAAACTTTGTTACTTAGCTTTAAGTGTTGCACACTCCATCATGACTTTTCGAAACAGAAATTCCAACAATTCCCGCTAAAAAAAAGTAACAGAAGCCAAGTTTTAGTACATTGTTGAAGTTGCTGCTAAACGGGCTAAGATGGACGGGATAGACCAGACAGCCGGCAAATCTATACAAGAATAAGAATACAATTAAATACCATACCATTAACGTAAAGTGCGCTCTAAATGTATGTCAAAGTGCGGAATATATCAACAATACGATGCCCCCAAGCTGAGGAATAGGCGCATGCGCAGTAGTAATCGCGAAAGTACTAACAAAAATATTCAGAGAGAGCATTGTAAAAAGGTTAAGCTAGAGACAACCAACCCAGAAAACGTTAGTCTATATAGAACATGGTTTTTGGAAAATTCAGCTAGCGAAACATTTCCAGACTCTACGACACACACTATCTAAATCGCGTTTGCATTAAATTATATCTCAGGGGGAAGCGGTTCGAAGAGGTCCTAAATAGTTCCCAAGTTTCTTTTAAATTTTCAATTATTCTCGATTAACTGAACTTGTTTCCTTAACCTAAATTCGTTATCTTCATGGAAACGCGCACAATTGTCATTATTCGAAACAATTAACTAAACTTTGTGTTTTGTCATTGTAAATAATGTAGCTACGATAAAAGGGGAAAAACTTTTTGGACCGCTTCCTGCCCGACCTCCCCCCCCCCACTCATTCATTTACACACACCCACTTAGCCGCACTCATAGTAAGGAGATATATAAAATTTATATATGAAGTATACTATGCATGTTTGTTCATATTCAACTCTCACGACGACGAGGACGACGACGCCCATTACAAAGTATAGAAGCAAGCATTAGAGGAGCCAACTAGGAGCAGAGATAGGGCAAGGAGATGGGCCGCTAATGAACGTCTCTCATTAGGCGATACCGCAAGAGTTCATATAATATTAATGATAATTGTGTCTGTGAATCGTGAGTTATTATACACATATATTGCAAACAAAATGAAAAATGAGGAAAAAAAAAACTAAACAAAAAAAGAAAAGAAAATCTAAAGGATACAAACGTAAAAGTTAGCGTTATTATTAAATATGTTTGTAAAACAATGTCAAAAAAATATGCAACTGAGTGCGTGACGAGCGAGAAACATTTAGAGAGAGCATCAACTAGAGAGACATCGGCGGCAAAGGGAGAGATATATTTCGAAAACATAAAAATTAACAACCTATGGCCTAAATACTAAGCAACGTGTGTAAGAAAGTTTTGCATCTTTATATTAGCGTGTAATTAAACGAGGAAAATAGCTAAACAAACCAGCAACTGCAACTAGAGCCCACGACTTGTCCCATCCATTAAATAGCAGCAAGAGCGATCAGAGCGTTAAGATCCCCGATAAGAACACCAAAAACCGGACTATAGAACCCCAGTTTGTTATGACACCAGTCTCAAGCCCCCAACTAGCGGCAGATCGATCCATAACCCTCGAATAGCGCACCCATCTCTAGTTAACGTTGATGTTCGCCTAGGATGCCAATCAGTGTGACAACAAAACATATTCAAAATAATATAGAGATAAATGCAAATGTAAAAACGAAGCCAGAAATCAAGCAAGCATCAAGATTAAACTAAATAAGAATGTTGACAAAGGAAAAGAGAATGCCTAATAAATAAATAAATAAGTAAGACAAGTGGTTTGACGATTAAAGTGTCTCTCTTCATCTTTTCTTTTTTATCTCCCTTTTTTGTGATCAATTTTTTGTTGCACTCTGAGTTAACACCCTGTTTAGTCCCGCTTTCAACTTATATATGGTAACTTTAACTATAGTTTCTATTATTGTATTTATATGTATAAACAAATCGAGCATGTTAAACGTAGAGCTGTGCTGTAGCTGCTGCTTAGAGCCGGCTGAGCGATGAAGAAGAAGTATAAGCAAAAGCAAACTCGTTAAGTACTTTTAGAGACAAAAACCCTGTACTAAAAAGTGTACTAAAAATAAAGTCGCATTAACAACGTTGCAACAAAAAAAGAAAAGAAGCAAACAAACAAAAAAGAAAAATTATATGAAATGGAAGAGCAAAGAAATAGAAAAACCAACAAAACAATAAGAGCAAAAATAGTTAAAGCGCTTAAACAATATAAATACTATGGATACTAACAATGAAAGGAAGGAGCAGGAGAGGGATCAGAGGGAAGTGGATAAATATATATGTGAATTATGTATTTTCTTATGTTCTAGACTTGTAAAAAAAGAAACCTATCGTATATATGATACACGCTATTATTACGTATGACTTTGAGTTCTGTTCTTTGGGACGGTGTGCGCGAGGATTTCAATGGTTTTCTTTGGGTTGAAGGCACACTGCACACTACACTCGACCACACACTCACTCGGACACACCCACACTCAGTCACACACCCACTCATACACTCACTCACACACGACTAAACAAAATCTTATGCTGAGAGTAAATATAAAGAGTAAATTATAATTACACAAAACATAAATGGGTATAAATATATAGGTATATACATACATATATATAAAAAGTATATATACATGAGCATCAGAAGAAAACAAAGGTTTAGTTGATTGCTTCGACAGCAAGTATGCGAAAAAGAATAAAAACAAAACAGAAACTAAAGGCATGACAGCAGAAAATGATTTGAAATTGCAAGGCGCAGACGAAAACAAATATTTAGCTGCAAGCAGAATTAACCAAAAATGATTAAAAACCAAGTAAAAACATTGAAAAACACACAAAACTGAATGAATGAGTACGAGCAAACGGAGAGAAAAGAAGCAAAGAGATCAATCAACAATAAAAAATTAATAAATAAAAAATAAAACACAAAACTTGTTTCATTTTGTATTAAAATAATGGAATACTGTCTTATGAAACCCTTTTCTTGCTGGGATATTTAAAACAAGTAAGAAAGCTACAGTCAAATGTGCTCGACTGTGAGATACCCGGTACCCAAACGATTGTGCTTTACATTAAAAGGCAATT
>JAEIIF010000886.1:0-15292 GCA_018874455.1 Drosophila trapezifrons
AGTTTGTTAGTTTTACCTTGACATTTTATGCAGTTTTCTCGGTGTTATATGCGTTTTTTCCTGCTGCCTTTTGTGTGCTTTGTTTTGCTTGTTACCTGTGCGCATTTTTTTCAAGCTGCATAGGGAGAAAATTTATATTATTTCAATTCTTATAGAATTTAATGGATTTGGAGAGATTAACCTGTGATTTTTCTTTTCATTTATTCTATATCTATTAAAGAAGTAGCATAGATCCTAATTTTAGCAGATAATTCTGTTGCATGGTCACACTGTGTTTGCAGTAATGCTTTTTATCAGCTAAATAGAATTAAAATGATGTTTAGTGGCGATCAATTTACAGTTCTTGGGTCGCAATTTATTACTTATACAAGTCTTGTCCCTTTTTGCTTTTTGTCCCTTAGATTTTTCTATAAATTTGAACTGAATTTAATCAAAATATGCAATAATCCTGATATTAACTGAAAATTTGTTAGCAAGGCCACACTGGGTTAGCTGAAATGTTATAATAGTTTTATAAAAAATGCCGGAAACTAGTGATTAAAAAACCATTTCTAACGGATATATAAGCAAAGTAGCAGTTTCTAGTTGAAAAATACTTTTTTTTTTGTGTGGACTGCTGCCAAGCAGCAGCTGCTTGTGCAACAACTTTAACAATATTTGTTTTGCCGCCACACTCCTCCACCTTTGGTGCAGCGATGTGATCCGACGCCGCCGCCGCCGCCTTTGTTCGACGCCGGCTCCTTTCACTTTGAGTTCCCTTGCTGTCCGCACCCGAATCATGAATCATTTCCACCGCTGCACCCACTTGCACCTTCCTGTCTTTTGGCCACATCTAAGTGTTGTTTAATGCAGCTTTTCAACTCATTCGCTTTGACGTACACGGTGCTGGCTGGCTGGCTTCTACTTTCCACAATTCCAGTTTATACTTTCTACTTTCTGATTTCTATTTTGTATTTGCCATTTCTACCCTTTTTGCCCTCGCATGTGTAGCATCAGATTTGCTTATGCAAATGTGTCGCTGGCAGGGAAGGGATTTAGCATTTGCAGGGCAGCTCGTCCTCGATCGAAATGTTTACGGTTTCTATTTGAGGCGGACTGATGTCACGGCTCGGCTTCGTCGTCGATGGCCAGTTTAAATAATTGCCACCACAATAAATTATTAAATCAACAACAATTACTCACTGGCCAGCCAGCCAGCCAGCCAAGGGGAATCAATCAATGGGTTTTTGTGCGGGCGGAAAGAGTCAAAAATCGAGTGAAACGAAGGGGAATGAAGTGAATTCATAAGCCGACAAAATGCCAGCCGTCCCATACCCTCCCGCACGAGGTGTATTATAACGAGTTTCATGACAGCAATTATGCGAGGTCGCACACACACGCGGGCGACTTATTAATACGTATACGCAGGGTTGCCAGCGCGGGCTAATATGTAGTTTGGGCGGCGCTTTCGAGGGCTTTGTAATCGATATTACAATGGCATTGTGTTAGGCCCTCGATATGCTGGCAGGCCCCGTTTTCTGCCTTTCGTTTTTACTTCTTTTTATTGCTCCCTGCATGGCTTACAATGGAGCTGGGAATATAATCGAGGGGTCGTGTTTGCCCGGGGGAGTTGACAATGCATGTTTAATGTACTTTGCCTGTAATTTGTAATTAATATAACATGAGCTGCAGGATGCCGCCTCCAAGTCCGCCCGCCGCCTCCTGAGATTTTGCCATATGCCATTGCAATCGGCTTTGCGCCCACATGCAATCGTTGCCTACTTTCCTGCGTCCGCAGCACTATTTTCTGTTTGTGATTTTCCGTTCGATTCGACTCGATGCCGTGTTATATGTCGGCAGTTTGCCATATGCCAGATGCCTGACAGCCAGGATCACCAGCCAGCTGCTGTTTGGTACACTTTATGTCATTTTTTGATTTATGTGTGATTAGTGCTGGCCCCCACCCGTCCCGAGTCCTTCAGCTGAGTCTGTCAGGAGCTGAAAATACGGCAAGTCTGATTTTCCATTTGTCTGGCTCTCTCTTGTCAGTTGTCATTTCCTATGAATACATTACGATACTCGAAGTTGAGGGCTGCCCGTCCGATCCCAGCCACTTTCAACGGCTTACAGTTGACTCCCTGGCAGTCGGTGCAGCAGTCACCCCTTGAATTACACGCCTCGATGTTTTTGTAAAATGTGCAAATGAAGTCGCAATAAGAAATTCCCAGCCTGACACACACACACACACATGTGAGGGGGCGAGAAAGAGAGAGATTTGAACAATATAAACAATGACAGGCCATAAAATATGCAAGCACCCTAAATACCTGCTGGGCCCGAGGCGGGTTCCTCATTCAGTTTTTCCTTCGACCTGGCGCCGTGTGTTTGCTCGCCTGATTCTGGATTGTTGATGTAAATGTCAGAATAAATAATAAATACCGATTTCAGGCGGAGTCACCTTAAATTCCATAACGACCCGTCGCTTTTGTCTGACTTTAACGAGGCTTTAATATCAGAGATTATGGATTTAATCCCCTTTTAATTACAGACAAAGTTACTGCCTCTGGCGCGCCATTGCCGCGGAGGTCGATTATAATTAAAGTATCAAATGTGTTAATTGATTATGCAATTAGCGGACCTTCCATGTTAGTTAATTAAACGTCGATGAATAAATTTATGGTATTTATATATCCATCAATGGGTTCCGCTGCCGAGGATAAGAGATTGTTATATTTAATTACGAAGCCCGCAATTGGAAAGCACTTGAACTATTAGTTTATTTGCCGTAAGCATTCATTCAGTTCCATTCACAGGGGGAAACTTCTCTGGGTCCTCTACGTCCTTTCTTCTTCGTCGTCCTTTTGCCTTGTGCTTCCTGCTTTTTTCCATTCCTTTTCCTGCTCTGCTCCGCTGTGCTCTCATTTATTCATACGTGCGCTTATTGCAATGTTCATTGCTTCATATTCATTATGGCAATGGAGCAATGTGCGTTCGCTGCTCCAGACAAGAGCTCCGTGCGAAAGTGTGTGTGTGTCCGATACGTTCGATAATCCAATAAATATTTATGAAGCACTTTATTGGAACAACACTGAATTACTTTATGGCAGATGTATGGATGTATGTATGCATGCCGCTCCATACGTGTCTGCTGTTGCCATATGCAGCAGATCCGGCATCCTGGATCCGGGTTTCTGGAGCCGAAACCAAACCAAAAAACTAACAGCCAAGCAAACCGGCAACCGGCAAGCGGCAGCAAAGAAAACACTCTGGAAGAAACAAAAAAGGAACTATATTTCGCATTTGGTGAAGTGCCTGCGCTCTCTCCTTCGGCGCCATATCGCTCATACGCACCATGGTACGCTTTGATGCGGTCACTTTGGCCGAGGCAGACATGTTGGTATTTTGGTTTTTAATATTTTTAAGAGCCCTGTCTGTGAGCGTGAGCTCAAGTGCCAGCCAGCACTAATTGCTTGCTGTTCCGGCCCTCTCGTGAAGCGCACAAGCGTGTGTGGTGTGGGCCGCACTCATGTTTAAATTATAGACTGTCGAGTCGAGCGATTTGGACGTAAACTGCTGCAGTTTGTTGACCCAATTAACTGTCAAAGGTTAAGCGCCCGGGCCCAAGACAGGCCACTAGGCCATATCTATGCACAGTTTGCATTGTTAATTTCCCACCAGAGGCGTGATTGTGCTGAAATGACGTTTGCTTTACGGCCATAAGTCCAGGGATATGTCCTGGCAAATGGCAGAGGCTGAAAGCTTTGAGCTTCTAACTCGCTGATAATTAAATTTGAATTCATAAGCTATGCAAATTAAATTGAATCGCTCAATATTTGTCAATATATGAAACGAGGTGTCCAAAGCCAGCTAAATACAGTCGCTGGCGAAAAACGTGGCAAAATGGCAAGGCCATTTGAGTAAAATAACCAAAATATATACGTTAAAAAGTGCTGAATAAATATATATTTTGTTCAAGTCGAGAGGAAGTCAAATATTTCTATTAATTAATTAAATTGAATATTTTTTCAAGAGTTCGGTAGAAAGTAAATTTAATATTTAGACCATCACTACTGTAATTTAATTTGTTTAGCTTTCGTGCTGCTTAACTAAACGAAATACCAACGCTGTGCACGCTGGATAGATAATAATTGGACTTGTTTGGCATTTTAAAAGAGTAATTAAACATATTACCTCGTCTTTAATGGGAGTAGCTAATTCTATTATAATGACCGCAACTGTGAGTGATTTTCCAGTGTTTTTTTTTTGCTGTGCTTTGTTTTTCGTTTGCCACCGCTGAATAAATTTAAATACAAAGCACTGGTGAATGCACAAATGAATGCGAGGAAATCAATGCAAGTGCAAACATTAAATGGCAACACGACAATGACAAACAACAATGGCAGCGGCAAATATGAATGATGAGATGGGGCACGGCAGGGGGCAGGGGGCAGGGGGCAGGGGGCAGGGGGCAAAGGGCAGGGGGTGTAGGTGTGGGCCACCCTTGGCAGCGAGTTTAAAATTATTGACCAAATTTTCGGGCAAACATACCGCAAAAAACGAGCACAAGAGCAAACTATGGAAACAATGCATAACTGGGTCAGTTTGACATGTCGTTGTCGCAGCAAGCCCTGACGGCTTCCCGCCCTCTCTCCCTCTCTCATTTTTTCTCTCTTTCACTCTCTCTCTCTCTCTCTCTCTCTCTCTTTCTCCCTTCGTTTTCCATCTCTTTCCCGCTGCTTTCTGCAATATTATTTGGCAAGAGCATGTGGAGCGGCGTGCGGAATGGGGACGAATGTCAATGCATAAAATTCATTCAATGACTTTTGCAGCTATTTTTTATACCCTGCTGGGGGATCTCAGGGGGGGCGTGGCAGGTCCTGGAAGGGCAGACAAATAAATTGCAAGACATGCAATAAGACGAGGACGAGCCAAATGTGTGTCTAAGTGTGTCTCTGGCTTGTCTGGCTGCCCTCCTGGTCTCCGGGTCTTCGGGTCTTCCGCTTCTTCTTGTATGCAAATAAAATTGTACACGAAATTGACTTTATGCTGGGGCCCATGTGTGTGTGCTTGGGTCTGTGCGTGTGTGTGCTAAGGGTGAGCCATTCTTTTGTGTGAAATTCCAAGGGACACCTTGAATCAATTACCATTAAAATGTACAGCAAATATTGTTCTTAGTTCCTTGGAAATAAATTCAATGTTTTTCATTTCGAATTTATTTGAAGAAGTTCTGGCCGAAAAAGTGTGAAAATATGTGCTTAAGAGTAAGAAATTAATAATGATTTTATTAATATTAATATATCCTTAAATCAATGTTGTTATTATTATTTTAAAAATATATAAACGAAGCAATGCGAAAATATTTATATTAAAGAAATGGTACAGCTTTTTTAGGCTCCTTAAGATAGAGGCTCCCTTCCTTCCCAATGAAGTTATACATGTGTTCCTTATAGAGGTCCACCTTAGAAGTGCAAAGGTGCAAGCTTGCCAGTGTGTGTGTTGTTGTGTGCGTCCTGTGAAACCCTAGTGCGAGACATGACTTTGACTAACGTTGCAGCTGCATGTAAATGGCATCATGCCGCACGCCAATCGCAATCCCAAGCCCAGACCCAGACTCAAACCCAAGTCCAGGCCACATCAGAGGAGACCATGCCACACGTTTCCCCGTAATCATCCATTATCCTAATGCCAGGTCCTAGTCCAAGTCCCCCGAGCCTGACCATGTGTACATGGACTGGTCGATTGGATTATGCCCTTAGCCTGCGGACACTGCTCGACTTTTAGTGGCCTTCGCAGCGACATTTATTAATGATGCGGACCGGTATTTTATTTTGGCCCACTTCCGGAACCAAACGATTTGGGTAATCGCTGGCCGCAATCGTTTTAATTGGCCCAGCCAAGGCGGAGGAGGCCAATAATCGATAGTTGAAAACTGTAAAGTCGGAAAGGGCATTCGTTTGTGCGTCACTGCAGCGGAGGGAGGAGGTATCCTCCGCCAATCACCACGTGTAATTTGAATGTTTGATTCAATTTTCCAGCCCATCCTGCTCCTGGCCACCTAGAAATATTCGTGTACCTGCGGCGACATCTGCTGCGATTCTCAGACAGTCGCTCTCTCATACACACACACACAGGAGGTCCTGAAATCAATACCCATAAATTAAAGTCATAAAATGGCAACATACAGTAAATATAAATAGAAGCCAGACACGAATTTTCAAGTGCCCCCGTCAGGCTGCAAGGTAAAATCAATCGATTACTGGCTGACATTTTATGGCCGAACTTTGGAAAGGGATATGGCCGGAAAGGACAAAGTTTAAAGCCAAACTAGGTAATCAGACAGCTTTTAAATCAAACGCGAGTTCAACGTCTGCCCTGTAATTAGCGAGTGTGTGAGCTCAACGAGCTTGGAGGTTTCGGGGAATCAGGAGCAGGACAGGTCGGACAGGCTCACGCTGGCAGGGCACTTGACAGCATCCGCAGCAGACGCGGCGAGCTCCAAGCCCATTTAAACTTTCACAAACAATAAAAATCACCCTACATAATACATGAGGTCGTGTGTTACGACCCCGTGAAAGACAGACACAGACAGCCAGTCAGTCAGACAGGCGAAATAAGTTCGCGGGATTCGTGGCCGAGAACTGAAACGGGGAAAACAAGTTTAGCATTTGAAGCGGCAAACATTTGCGGACTCATTACGGCTCTGATTGTTTACCAGCTCCGGCTGACCCAACTTTCGTCCCATTAAAATTTCATTATAGTTCCCCCGCTCCAGCCTGTAATTATGAATAGAGTTCCGAGTTAGGCAGACAGTTGACCAAAAACTCTAGAAACTTTTCCCTCTAAGGCAGAGTTCGTCGATTACTGGAATAGTATTATATGGGAAAAAGTAGATGATCTGCCGGAAGTTCAAATTATGGAAAAAGTGACAATTTTTCTCTTATCTTCTTTTATTTTATGTGATTTTTTCTTCCTTTCTTTTATCTTATTATATTTTATTTGATGACCGTTTTTGTGCTTTTTCTACTACTCTACATCCCTGCCTGGCCGGGGTCTTATTGTAGGTTGTGGAAAGATGCCAAAATTTCGCAAAATTCCCCCACGATGCTCTTGATACTGGGATCGATCGACATGGTCGCGCAGATGCGAACAAAGCTGACTGTGGTCTGGTTAAACTGATAGTCTAGCTCTCGGATCTGGGCGATCCGTTCCTCATATTCCTCCACAGCCTCAGAGACCTTTCGGAACATCGTGCGGAATTCATGGACTCTGTCCATACAGTTGAACTCCTTGAGCAGGTCTAGGTCTGCATTATGCTCCTCCAAAGCCTCTAAGTGCTGGCGGTGCATTATGTTGTGCTCCTGCGTAATGTTCTCAGCATCTTCCTTGAGGCAGTACAGCATCATCTTGCGTCTGTCCAACAGTGAGTGATCCGTGTCATTATCATTGAAGATCATGTTGTATACTGTATAAGGTAGATGTTTCTCCTTGTAATAAGGCAGGTTGAGTTGATGATGTGAGCTGAGAGAGATGTATGTAAGTTCTGAATGGCATTTTTCGCAGCTGCCTTCTTTGCTTGAAATTTCTTTATATTATTTTCAAAAAGCCTTAAAGAAAAAGAACGATTACCGAATCCTGCGGCAGCTCTTTAAATTGCAGCTGGGGAGGCTGCATCACGATTAACTTTGCCAGCCAGGACTCATCCTTGGCGCCTCCAATTGCATTTGTCATGCACAGAAAACGCCCCCGAAGACAACAACTGTCACTTGACACCGCCTGCCGCTGCGTGGCAAGGTGTAACCGCATAAGGACCCGCTCTCAAAGGATCTTAGGGATGCGGCGCGGTATCAAGTTGTTATGTTGCACATAATTATATCAGAGCCGCGAAAGTTTCCAGGCAATTTCGTTGACTGCCAGTCAGTGGGTCGGAGAAGGAGGAGCAGGAGTAACTTTTATGAGATGCTGACACCGACAGGCGGCTAATTAGATATTCTATCGTCCCATTTAATGCACTTGTCGTGGCTGGGCCCTGCATTCTTGGGATTCTTTGCTCGACTTTCCCTCTGTTGCGTGCAGAGAGCTAAAGAATTCCAATTTAAATCGAATTTTCGGCATGGCATGTGAAGGGCATGTGGCATTCTCTCTATTTTCCGGGCCAAAGCCTGGCCAAGTGTGTCAATGCAGTGACTCACAGAGCTTGACATACAAATTTGTGGTACATTTATTGGCTTGTTTGGTCAGCCCAGTCCACACACTGCGGGGGGCCGAAGGGCAAGGGATATTTAAATGTTAAGCTCACTCAAAGTCGGGGCCATTGACACAGATATTTGCACAGCTGGTGAGCTGAGACCGGACTTTTGGTTCCGCCTCTGGATTCAACTCCTGCGGTCAAATCTCTGCACAGAGAAGAAATTGTGGGACAAAAACGAGGTTGTAGCAGCTGTGGCGAAGTAATTCGGAAATGTCAATACTAGTAATATTTAAAAGGGTAAAGTGAGTTGTGAAAATACTCACTTTTCGCACATTTTCATTTCCAGTAACTTATTTCTCAGTGTGTACTTTAATTTCCTTTATTTATTGCACATTACAAGCCCAATTGCTGGGCACAGCTGGCCAGGTCTTGGCCCCCAACACGATATCTTATGCAAAAAGTTGCAAACTTTAAATAAATAAACTTTGAGGCGGAGGCTGGCCCGGCACACACGTAACAATTTGCGAGGTAAACATGGCTTTATTTTAGTTTCAATTTTCGCTTCGTTATTTTTGCGCACACACACGCACACACACACAAAGGGCGGCTGTTTGTTTTTAGATTGCTGCAGCGCGTTGCATGTTGTCTTTGCTCGTCGTCGTCGTCATCGTCGTCTTTTTGCCGCCATTTTACGCTCGTTATGGCAACACTTTGGCTCAAAAGCAAACGCCTGACGATGGCGAACACATCTCAAACTCAAACGGCGGCCGCGTTTGCACAGTGGGAAAAAAAAAGGCGAAAGCATCTCCGTCTGCCTCTGCCTCTGCCTCTGCCTCGATGGCTGGCTGCAAAAAATCATTTCAAGCAGAAACAACAAGGGAAATGCGGAAAACGCCTTCGCGCCCTTCCCATTTCCCTTACCATCTCGCCGTTTGTCGTCGTCTGTGTTTGCCTGCATTCGCTCCGTTGACTGGCAACGTTCGTCGCCTCGGCCTTCGTCCTTGGTCCTTCAGCCGCCTTCGACCCCTCTCTCTCTCTCTCTGAAGCCGACTGTCACCCACAAGCCACCTCCCACGTGATTGACTGCAGTGCGACGTGTCTCTGCTTTACAAGGGGCAAAAAATATGATCTAAGCCACTGATTCATGTTCCCGATCTAAAATACACCTTAAAATGCGTTGTAATAGAGGATTTTCACTGCAACTTCTGCATGAGAGACTGAATTATTTAAATAGATATGGGTTTGCCTTTCCCTTCTTTATATTTTATATATTCTTCCTAATAAATAATATTATTTACAATTTTGTAGTCATAATTTTCATATCTTGGCTTCAAAACTATCTAGTTTTTTTCCCCTATATTGTTATTTTAACACTTGTCTCTGGTAATAATTTTCCCCTAGGCACTTCTCCAGCGCGAATAAATGCGTGTTGCATTTGCCTGTCTGAAGTCTGCCGTCTAAAGTCTGTCGTCTGTCGCCGGGATTTGTTTACATGATTGCGCACTCCTCCTGCTCCTGCTACTGCTCCTGCTCCTGTGCCTGTGCCAGTGTTTGCCTTTTCCACATTTCCAGCACCATCCTTGCTGCATTAGCACTCGAGTGTTTGCATTTCCTTTGAGCCAAATCGCAGCAAATTATATTTTTATTGATTCGGCAAACATTTGAGCGAGATTTGCGCGATAAAGGCGCTGCAAGAGTGGCAAAGTGAATTAATTTTCCCGCTAGGGACTTCTCCTTCTTCGCCTGGGGTGTGCATTCTGCATATTGCGCATACGCCACCGACATGCTGGATTTAGATAGCGGTAGAGCGCACAGGAACCGCAGGAAAAAAGGCAACAACAACAAGTGAAGGAACGGAACGGCAGGCGGCGGTAGCAACAACTTTTCGCATTTACCAAAAAACTTTTCAACATTTTCTTGTTACCCGCTTGTCTTTCTCTCGCTCGCCTTGCTACATGGCCATAGACCCACTGAGCAAATTGTAAATGAAAAAGTTTTTATGTTATTCAGTGTTTTCAGTGGGCGGAACCACTGTCTAGCTCCCGCTCTCCCCTCTCCCCTCTCCGCTCCCCGCGTCAGCTGTCTCTGTCCCAGTTGTTGTTTTTGGCGTCGTTATTGCTGCATTATGTCCATTGTTGTCTATATACATTTCTGTCGAAAGTAATTGTAAATGCTGTTCATAGTTTGACTGTCGACGTGATGTCCCACTCCCTCTCCTGTGGCACTCAATTCGAGAGTTTTCCATTGCCCATAGCTTTCCCAAGGACTTATTTTAAAGTCAATATTATGGCAGTGGGTGAAATGTTTAGCTTAAATTCAAGAATTCATTTCGAGGCAAACAAAAGTCTGGCAAAGGGAATGAATAGAGCAAACAATAAAATATGGTAATGCACTCAGCTCAAAGGAAGTGTGAACTGCGAAACAAGAAAGTAATGCAACTGAGTGCTCAAAACGTAAATTAAGCGAGTGCAAATAGAGAAACAAAAATCGACATTAAGCTACGTTTGAAGTGGCGCCCGACGAGGATCCGGCCGCGACATGACCCGCTTTCGCATAAAAAATCTGAAAATCCTCTCCTGCTGCCTCAGCCTGTGGGTGGCGCTCTTCGGCGGAGCCCTGCATCTGGCGCAAGGCAGCGAGTTCCCCGAGCGCGAATGCTGCGACCTCACCACCACCTCCACGGTGAACCCGCTGCCCATGCCGCCCGCCGCGCTGCCCACCGACAAGTCACTCTCCTCGGCCACCACGGCCTTGGAGACGGATCTGGCCATTGGACGATCGGGTAAGTTGCGGTTACTGGTTGCCACTATATTAATGTGTATATTATAGAGAAGTAGGCCCTTGAATTATGACCAAGTCCAGTTTAGTTTACATTTAAACTAGTAAAATATTGAACTCCAAACTTTCCCAGCTGCCCTGAAGCTCAGTTTCAACCTTTACCGAAATGAGCATCCCTAATAATAATAACGGAACAAGAAGCGTGGATTCCACCGTTGAAGACTTGAAGAATGCGTTGAGTGAACACATGGAGATCAAGGCCAGGATACGCAAGCTTAGCAAGCAGATCGCCGAGTTGAAAACCGAGATGCGCAAGCTCAAAATGGCCTGTAGTTCGCGAATGGAGGCATCAAGGAGAATTCTGAAAGAAAGCGACTAGGCGTTTCGTTCACGGAGCCGTTCCGTTGAACAAGTTAAAAATATGTTACATAGCTTTGGAAGCTTTAATGGGGCTTATTATTAATATGAAATTAACTATCTTGATTTGTATCCTAATTATATTTAATTAGGAAGTTTAGAAAATAAATTTACTTGTAAAAAATATATATTATATATTTATTATATATTTCTTTTATTGTGTCTTTAGTTTATTTTTGCTTAGTTTAGGTTTAGTTTATATATAGTTTCGATTTAGTTTATAACTCTTTCTAATCTTATTCCGTTCCGCTCTCGTTACAAACTGATCTGCTTCTCGCAGGCAGCTGGCCACAGAGGCGCTCTCTTGAGAGATTAACATGCTTTCTCGAGAGAGCGTAACTCATTAAATAGTGTGACCAGAGCATACCTTTGTTAATTGGCCTGCTACACTAATTTTTCAAGTCCTTTGGAATGTGTAATCCAGAGAATATTGCTCAGATACTATTTCTATTTATTATTATTACTTATTAGATAGCTGCTTTTAAATTTGCTTCCTAATATACTAAATATATTTAAGGTAAATTAATTCTTTTAATGGTTAGTTACCTTATTTTCCTGATAAAAGCATTGCCTTAGTTTTTCCAGTGTAGTGGACACGGGCTTAGTGTGGTTAGTGGCCGCTTGCCTATTCATAGTGCCACTAAAAATGGCCAAGTCTAATTGCCAAGCGATATTTAATGGCTCAATGAGCAGGAGGACGCCACCCTAGGGCTAGCGGAGGACGACATCATCATCACTTCCGCCCCAATTAACACGATGACCTTTCGCCAGCCATCGATGCAGCTCCCCGGGGGCGCTATCATGGGGGGCAACTATTGGCCAGGAGTGGAAACCATTTGAAATTCAATGCAAACGTCAGCTGTAAAACAATTTATATTCACTTCGAATTGAGGTTTTGTTTCGCATTTTATTGTGCGGCCAGACAGAGAGACAGACGGACAGGCGGGGATCAGGGGGATAAAGTATGTGAGTTTGTGTCTCGGTTTCTTGCTGCGAAACTTGACTCGTATTAAATGTTTGCTGAGCATCGCTACGTGCCGTAAACAGGGGCAACTACAATTGGCTCTCCGGCATACTAAGTGAATATAGCAGTCGATTCTCCACACAGCACAACTTATAGAATATTTCTCGGGCTGTGAGCTGCATCTGCATCTGCATCTGCAGAGTTCTTGCTTGCCGGCAACAGTTTCTGGCTTAAATGTTACACACAAAATTGTCAAAGCCAAAATTAAAATACGTCCAAAAACTCTAAATTTATTAAATAGTAACACTGCCTCGGGCCAAATGTTTACCAGCCATTAAATATCCAATCCTTTTTCGGTACTTCTGAACTGCAGAAAAGTTATTTCCAGTTAGAGTGCAGCCAACTTTTTTGTGGGCAAATAAATACAATGTTTCTTCGTTTTATATGCATCTTTAAATGTCAAATTAGGCACAAATTAAAAATGTCAGTTGGAAAAGTTGAAGGCTCCACTTCAATGAAACTTCTCCGCCTCTCTCCAACTTCGATTGGTTCGAGTAACTGGCCAGAAGTGCAATAACCCCACAACTGCAGTGTGGACTATGGACTGAGTCGGGTTCAATACACGCACTTAGCGGCGGCTCCTGTCCCCGTAATTGAGTTTATTAAATAATCACAAATATCGATTGGGCTCGATTCGAACTGCTTGGCCTGGCCACTTCAAAGGGTTTGCGGCGGAACCGTATGAAAGGGGCCAATTGCCCGTCACAAATGCACAGAACGCTAAAAAAGAACAAAGTTGATTATGCAACAAGCTTGATTGACTGACGGACTGACTGACTGTCAAACAGAGAGACACACATAGACTGCAAAGGTTGGCAGGACAAATTAGTCATTAAACGATATGCTCTCAATATGCCAGACGCATTGACTGCAACGCAGGCCAAGAGAACACTTTCGAATCGATGAAACTGAGAAGTTAAGACAGCTCAGGTAACACACAACGAAATTAAGGATTACTATCGATTTATAATATCTATATTAAACAAGGGATTATTAATAAAAATTAAATTGCAACATCAGGAAGAAACATTTCAATGAAACCAGCTTTTTTGCGAGGTTTAGTGCGCTCCATAAAGTAGCATATATTTTGTTTTAAAATGAGAATCCATCTTGCAATTCAATAAATCGAAATAATATTTAAGCAACTTCTTCCTGTGCATTTCACAGGGCAAAAGACGAAGAAAATTACAGAAAAGGACATAGTCCTTACTGCAATGGGTTTGACGTTGAGGGACATAAAAATTTCCGTTCTATGTAAGCTGCTTGCTTGCCTTTTTTCTTTCCACCGCTCCAAACAATGTTCCTTGGACATACGTTCGGGTGGGGAGGGAATGGCACTGGAGGTTGTGGGGAAATGTAGGTGAAACGTGTGGAGCGTCGAGAACATCTTGCAGTTTATGTATATAGCCTTTAGATTGAGTTTGCACGAATGTACACAAGTTGTTCGAATTCGCATTTGAATGGGGAATTTCTTTTAGTGGCCAACACGAGGACGGATGTGCCTCCTTGAGTTGTGGATCCCCGGGATCTCCGTCTGAGCGGCTGGGCGGCTGAGTGTCCATCTCTGTCTGCATGCCTGTCTGTCTGTCTGTCTGTCTGCCTGCCTGTCGTTGGGCTTAGCCATGACATAAGATTTTAATCAGCATAAAATTTTCGTTATTTCTTCGATTGCCTTTCCCCTTTCGGCATATATGCGACGAGAAAAAAATGAGAGAGAGAGTCGGTCAATGGAAAATGGAATTTCATATTTAACATTCGCTTTGGCCTCAGCCTATTTGCATTCGATTTTCCTATTTAAGAAAAGTGGGTTTATGTTCATTCGAATTGAGCATTTAAGGAACGTGCTTCAGAATTTAAAATGGATATATTTATATAATTTATAGAAAACCTTCTCAAGCAAATGCCTCAAATTTTTGTAATTTATAAATTGGTAATCGTATTGAAACTACATTAAATTCACCAAAAATAAATGTTTTAAAGGGCAAAAGTGGGTTTAAACTTACCTTAAATTTACCAAAATATAATCTGTTTAAAGCTTAAAGATGGGCTTATCATTAAAGAGCTAAAGCACTGCGTTGCGTTGCCTGAAATATTGTTGCAACAGCATTTCCTCGCTAACACGCTTACCCTTAAATCGCATCAATTTTAAACGCAACAGACACTTCACTTCGCACACCGACACGGACACACACATGCACGGACACAAACACTCGTAAGTTATTCCACCTTAATTATATTGCAACACCCCGACTCGAACCCATCCCCATCCCCCTCGAACCGAACTCACCCGATGCGATGCTCGACCCATTCCGACCCAATTCAAGGCACACAACGCAGGTGGCCAGGTGCCTGAAGGTCCATGTAACACAATGTTTTATGTACTGCCCGCGTGTGTGTGTGTGTGTGTGTGTCTTTCCCCGTTCGCGTATGTGCGTGAATTAGTTATGAAGCCAAAGTCAAAGTGGGTCAGCAGCAGTCCTTCTTTTCCCGCTGCAACGGCCAGCCAGCAATGCGATTCCGCCTCCAGTTTCAGTTCCAGTTCGAGTTCGAGCTCCAAGTCGAGTGTGGCCATATTTTTAGAGCGCCGCCAATGCCAATTTAATGTTATTGCGTATACGTGCCGTTGGCCAGCATTATCAATAGTCCTGTGTGCACAGAGAAAAAGCATAACAATATATATTCCACGGCTATGCGGTTACCTTAAGTTTTGCATATAAATTTGTGCCGCACAAGTCATCATAATCTTCCGCATATCCAAATGAGATGAATGGGTTTTCAATAAATGAATCGGAGTAGGAACTATTATTAAAACTAAGGGGTGGTAATAATTTATCCTTAAAAGATCGGTTATGGTGTTATGATACTGTATTAAAAACTTCATTAATTAGAGTTTTCATTAAAGGCTT
>JAEIIF010000908.1:0-10824 GCA_018874455.1 Drosophila trapezifrons
AATTAACGAAAATGCCTTACTTTTTGGACGTTCAAAGTGTACTCCCCCCTTAAAAAAAAAAAAATTCACATTGCCCCGAACAGGAGTCGAACCTGCTCTTGTAAATCGACAACTGCACAACCCATTAGCACTCTGAGCTACGTAAATCGTCGAAAATTGTGGAAAAATAGAAAATGTAACCCTTAAAAAATGTATTTAAGGTGGCTTGCCTTTAGTTTATGGTGATGTGCCTTGAACTTTTGCAAGTTGTTCTTAATTCTAGAACTTTGCCTCAGTTTTAGAGCGATATTTTTGTCGTGTCACGCGGACACCCCCTGACCAGGCCTGCTTCTGATGTTTGTTCGTGTTCTGTTGTCTTTTATTATTTTTTTTTCGTGCCAGTCCTGTTCTGTTGCTTGTTGTTTTGGCCAGTGCGGTCAGCATGGCACCCCAATCCTTGCCCCCCTCCCCTGTGCAATTCCTGTGCCCGTTTTTGCACCTTTTGTTATATATACATACATATACATATATATAGGGTGTCCTTTTTTTTTTTTATCCACCTGCAACCGGCAAATACATATTAGAGTACACACAGAGATTCCAGGGGGAAAGCGCTTTCACTTGGCCATCACGTACGGCAAACACAACAGAAGGCTGGCCCCAAAAGTTCGTCCCACTGTGCGGCACAGTGGCAGCAAAAGTGCAAATGTCATTCGATGCCTGCCGCATTTAAAGTATTACGGAATTAACATTTCTTTGTGTTGCTCCTTTCTTTCTTGCTTTTTTGCATATGTAGAGGGGTTTGCCCCTGTTCCCCTTCCCCCTCTCTCTCTGTGTGTGAATGAGTGTGTGTGTGTGTGTGTGTGTGGAGAAATTGTGCTTCCTTTTGTGCCGTCGCTTCACATTTTTCATTAGTTTAGTGGGTTTGTGGCACATGACAGTCACAGTCGGGGTAAAGCCAAGGAGCAGCCATCGCCCAGGACTCCAGAAAAAGAGCAACGAGGCGGGAGTAGACCCTAACCAGCAACTAACGATGCGCGCTGGGTGTCGTGGCCTTTTGGATCTTACTTTTCCATGTCCTTTTTCGCTAGGAGTCCCACTGATCTTGGGTAATACATGTAATGGAACCGAACTTTTTGGGATGGTGATAGGTTTGGACTTGGTAAATATGATATTACCATCGGAAAAGCTAAATAACTTGAAATTGTATGATAAACCCGACGAAATCGGAAAACTGTTAACTGAAAAGCTGAACTTTTTGGGATGGGCATTGGTTTTAGGTAATCATAGAAAATTCAACATAAACTAGGAATGTAAATATTGTGATACCAAAACTAGAAATGATTATAATTATGATATAAGGAACTGATAAAGGAATTTTTGAATTTACTAACGAAGTATATGAGGTTAGGTAATGACGAGAGAACCCCTAGGGCCTAGGGTAACCCCCAGTCGTTGTCTTTCCAGCAAAGTTCCGCTGCATATTATGGGACCCAACCCACAGGCACACACATGAAGATATCGCTGTTGTTGTCGTTGTATTATTTCACTCTTTGACTTCCGTTTTCTTCTGTGCTGCATATTTCGTAAATGATTCAAATTTGTGCAGCTAGCGATGCGGGGAGGTGAAAGGGCGCCGCACGGCGGGCTGAGGTTGCCCCACAAAAAAAGGAAAAATATATATATATAAAATAAAAAAAAAAAATGAAAAAATAAGGGGACGAGAAATTGTTGGGCCTAATTCAAAGTGGAGCAATGTGGCAGAGAAACTCCTCGCATGCAACCCGGCAACCCGGCAACCCGGCAAATGGGGAAATGGAAAAGGAAGATGGGGCACCTCCCTGGCAAGGGGACACTCACTCAGACAGCGAAAGGTAGGAAGTTAAGACTTTAACAGGAACTAATAAATGCAGAAATTTACCAGAACCAGGTAGCATTGAACTTGCTGTTGACAAGGGAATACAGCATGTTTTAAAAAAATAACAAGCATTTTTAAAATTTATTTTCACGATTACAAAAATATAAATATCAATTTGCTTGATATTACTATTTTTGTTTTTAATATTTCTATGGCTTTTATTTATAAAATAACATTTAAAAAATAATCTAAAAAAACGCAAAAAGTTTTGTTTCACTTTTAACTTAATTCTATATTTTTTTTTTTTTTTTTTGCTTATTAATTAGATTTTATGTACAATTTTGCTTCAGATGCTTATTAATTAGATTTTATGTACAATTTTACTTCAGATGTGATGTCCTTCCCTTTCCTCACGCTCCCTGATTGATTGACTTGTTGTTGATTTCTTCGACTCCTCTATTCGACCCTCTATTATGATATGTATTTACAATATTTCCCATGCTTCTTACTCTCTACCGGGATTCGAACCCGGACCGGCGGTGCCTTAGGCTTTCCAGTTGTCATCTCAACCCGATGAGCCACCGCCGGCGGCGAGGTGACGGCTTTTAGTAGGTCTACTTAAACGTCACCTGCTAGGGATTGCCGAAAATCGTAACACTCTAGTGTTATCGATAGACGCCCAGGGACGCTCAGAGAGTTTGACAGTGTTGGAAAGTGTTTTCGTAGCGGTCTGTCAATGAATTTGAATAAAAATTTAAAAAAGCAAGGATTCTTGCAAGAAAAAAAACTAAATAGAAATAGTAGATGATTTTTAAATGCTTTAGCTGGGATTTGAACCCACTTGAGACGCGTGCGAGCGAGATAGATAAGAGGTTGCAACTGTATTGTGTGATGGCTCTCATGTGGCGCTAAGTTATAACACCTTCGTAGCCTATGGCTGCCCTTTATAAATATGAATTATCTTGTTAATCGTTAACCCTTTAATAATATATTGTCCTGCATCCTGTAATGGATATTTATTGTTTCTGATTTTACATAACATATCCACCGCCTTGAACGATTATCCGTAAGCTCTTTCAGTAATCCCAGTTGAGAGGTTTAGCCCCGAGGAAAGTCTCCCCAGCAAACCAAACGTCTCTCAGCCAATTATGCCAAGAATCGAGCCAGGAACTTCCTTTCAGTCTCCCCCACTTTCTTTGTCTGTTCGAAGTTGAGACTTGATCTATGCGAGGGCGTCTGTCCTTATCCCCAATGCGACAACTCCAACTTCACATAAACAATTGCTTAACCAAACACTCACTTATTCGGCCTGGACAGATGCCACACACACACACACACACAGCAGGAGGGAAGGCAGGGAAAGGACCTTTGGCCAATCCCTCGAATATGAGGGGGAATATGTTTTTGTTATTGATTCATAAATATTTCAATACACATCGAGCTGAACGGGAACATGGCAACCAATTTCAATGAATATATCAAACAACTATAAAAATGCCGCAAAGTGTTTTCTTTTGGCCCACCGGCTTACCTTGAGAAGGACCCGCTCCCACACCCGCACAGCTCCCTCTTCGCCCCCGCTAATGCTTATCGGCATCAACAGTTAAAGAAGAAATTCATTTTTTTTTTTTTATTCAGCTCTTCTTGAATTTTCATTTTTATTTATTTGCGCATATTTGATTTGGCCCCAGAACGGGGGGAAACCCGGTTAGAGAAGAGCTCTAGACGAAGTAGGAAATGCTCTTTTTCAGGAGGTTTAAGTTTTTGGGTTTCTATAAATAAAAACAAATGTTTAAGCTCTTTAAAAAGTAAAGGAAATGTTAAATATTCTTAAAGAATCCTTAATAAAATTGTAATAATATTATTTCATTGATTTCTGAGTCACAACTGTAAGTCTTTGCCTAAACTTAAACCCACAGATGTAAACTAGTGAGCTCAAACACACTCCCACAGGGGCGAAAGGATAACTAAGGATTGCTTAACAAGCGTCTGGTTCGAATTAAAGAGCCCCTTTTGTGAGTGTATGGAGGGAAAGAGTTTTCGGTTTGGGTCCTGGCCACAGCTCCACTCAGCTCCGCTCCTTGCCAGGATGCTTATGGGTTTTTATGTGCCTTGTTTGGGGGCGCTCCTTCGCTCCTTCGACTGGGGCATGCCGCATCCTTGAGCATTGAGCCAGCATATTGAAGTAGGCGTGTGTCCGAGTGTGTCCATAATGTCCTCTCCTGTCTCCGTCCGCTGCCAATAAAAAAGGACAAACACACACACAGGCTCCCTGCCCCCTTGGATTCGGCTATGGATTCAGATTGCGCCTGCTTACGGCTGGCACACAGTTGTAAAGCATATATCTGCTCCTTGGTCTGATTTAAATATCTCCTTGGAGTCACAGACGGCATCGGTGTCCGTTTGTCCGTCTGTCCCTCTGTCCGTTTTTCCCTCTGTCCGTTTGTCCCTCTGTCCGCTTGTCCCTCTGTCCGTTTGTTCCTCTGTCCGTTTGTCCCTCTGTCCGTTTGTCCCTCTGTCCGTTTGTCCGTTTGTCCCTCTGTCCGTTTGTCCCTCTGTCCGTTTGTCCGTCTGTTCGCTTGTCCGCTAGTCCGGAGTTTGTACGAAGTCTGAGGGTTATGCTAAATATTTATGCATGACTGCTTTTCTGTGACATCAAATAAATCACTTTTATAGTTTTTGGGGCCGGAGTTGCTCAATATTCTTTACTAGTTCTAGCTATTTTCTTTTTTTTTCCCCTTCTTTTTGTTGTATTTTGTTTTTTTGTTTTTTTTGGGGAAATTTTTAGTGCGTTTGGTGTCCTGCTGGGTTGGCCATATTTATTGAGTTGAACAAATTGCTAGACACAATTTGCATACATGCACAATCCGATCCCAATTGAAGGGCAAACAATGGCGACACGTTCGAGACTTTATTTAACCCTTAAAGACGACGAGCTGAGTTTCGATTTTAAGCACAGTCGGGCACAGTCGGGGACAGTTGGGGGCGGGGGGATAGGGATTCCGTAATCGGGAATCGGGATTGATGGATGTTTTGGATGCTCGCATCCGGAATTTACCTGCAGCTGCCAGCGGCGTTTGGATCCGTTGATTCGCCTGTCCGCCGGGCACTCGGAACATGGCACATGGCACTTGGCACTCGGCACTCTCGGCACTCTCGGCAGGCCAGCGCGCTTGACACTTGACCGAAAACATCAAATCCCCATTAAGCCAAAGGCAAGGGATAAAATCGAGGAGGAACTGGTTAGGTTTGTGGGGAAGCCCCTACCAGAAAAGGCAGGACTTAAGGTGACAGGACTTGGACTCGGACTCGGACTCGGATAGAAGTTTATAATAGAATAATTCGTTAGAAATTATATCTATAAAGGTTTAAATAAGTAATAATATTTAGCGAAAATAAAGTAAAACTTAAGCCTTAAAATTATCTTAGTTCATAGATCATTTTCACATTAAATTATGTATTTTCCTTCCTCAATTTCTTGACATTAACTTTATATTTTGCCTACTTTTATGTGTAGCTTTTTTCATAGCATACTTTTATGCTCTGGATAATGTGATTTGAAATCTTAGTATCATATTATTCTGGAAATTGGCTTTGATTAAATTAAATAAAGAATAACGCTTATTTCCTTTTCTAATATTAAAATATTGGCGTTGATTTACAAATTAAATAAACAAGCAGTATATTTCAAATTCTGTTAGTTAATTGTAAGTTATTTTGTTTTAATTATATGTACTTTAAATCTATTTCTGATTACATATTTAATTATAATTATCAGCACCTATTATAATTTTTTTATTATTTTTTTCGAATTAAAAGTAAAGGTTTATAATTGTGGATTAGCAAACCTTTACAAGTGCCTTTATTTATTTATTATTATAAATTATGCTTAGGAGGATTATAATAGTTTTTAAATAAATTAAAAGGATCAAGTTCTAAGCCTCAAAGAAATATTTTTTTTAAGGACATCAAAGGGTTTTGAGAATACTTGGGCATTTATTCCCATAAACTGTAGCCCTCTTTTTATACGAATTAAGCCCGGAAACCTCCTGATCTTCTGGAAATATTCAAAAGAAAATTCGTAGAGTTTTTCCAGCGAGTGGGCTGGAAAAGCGGTGGACGGTGGGCGGTTGCAGGTTGAACTTTGCTTGATTTTGGGGCAACACCTTTCGGCTTGCAACATGCCGCAAAGCCGGCAAACTGAAAGCTGAAACAACTGAAAACTGCAAACTTTACAGCGCTGTCGCTGCCGACGCTGGCAGCGGGTCGACGCCGACGCTGGCAGAGGCAGCGGCAGCGGCAGAGACGGTGGCAGCGAAAGCTTTTTTCCCAAAAGAACAGAGAAATCTCTCTTTGGAGCATTTTCCCGCTCGGTCTCTCCCTGGCGCTCGCTGTGTCGGGAAAGCTTCGTTTTCCTGGATGCTGTTTCCGGTGGCTGCAGCAGCAGCAGCAGCAGCAGCATGTGGCGATGTTGCGATGTTGCAGCTGCAATTTGTGTTTTGCTGCAGCTGCTGTTCTGCTACTTCTTCTGCTGCTGCTGATATTCCTCTGTTAAGTTACACTGAGCAAAATAGGTAGACATATTTATTAAAATATATTACAAATATATTTATGCCGCATTCTTTGACCAAAAATAATTGAACTAATATCTAGTTCTTGTCCTTCCTCCTTGATTATATTCCTAATTTAAGTACGCAATATTTTATTCCCAATTTAAGCTTAAAATATTTTCCCCATTTTGAGTATGAAATATTTTTCCCAGTGCACTGCTAATATATTTTTAGCTTCTTCTGTTGCTGCCGCCTGGTTTCTTCCTCTCTGTTGCTGTTGCTGTTGCAGGCCTGAAAATGTTGTAACTTTGCAGCTTATCCTGGAAATTACGTAAGCAGAGCGTAAGGGAGCCGGGTCCTTGCAGCGGGGGGATGTTAAGGGTTAAGGGACCCAGCCGGCGAAGGGGGTTAAGTGCGAGAGCGAGAGAGGAGGCTGAGGTGGAGGTGGAGGTCCTGCAATACTAGGACTACTGCAATGCTGTCGCAATGAATAAGGCGGCAAATCAAAACAAAACTAAATGAAAAATAAAATCGACGACAGACCGAAAGAAGGATGGCAAATGGGCGAAAGAGATGGCTGATAGAGGCCCGAAAGACAGAGGAACAGACACAGCGACACTGAGAGAGAGAGAAAGAGAGGCAGAGGGCGAGTGCAAGCGGCAGGACGCAGGGGATTCCCGGGAATGCAATGAAGCAGCACAAACACAGAAATTAGGAGACGACGACGACGACGACGACATCGTTGCACCTTTTTGGCTAATGTCACCAAGGGGGCGCAAGGAGCAGAAGGACTGCAGTAATCGGCCAAAAGCTAGCCGCTGATAATACCTTTTATTACATATCTGTTGCATTTGCATAAATATTTAATACATTAAATAATAATAATAAAAATAATAATAATAAACTAAAATATAATAATAATAAATTAAAATATAATAATAATAAACTTAAATAATATAATAATAATAATTCTATAAAACAAAAGAATTTACGAATAAGCCAGAACTTTAAAGGGAGAAGCAGAAATAAACATATTAAAACTACTATGGATATAGTTAGAAAATTAATTAATTCAGTTGGATGCAAATTAACTTAAATCAAAACACAGTTGTTATTAATATTTATTACTCATACGCAATGTTGCCTGGGCGTATTTATGTATTTATTTGTTTACATTTAACGCTTAACTAAAGAGAATAACTATATATAACTATCCATAGTAGGTTTGATTCTCCTGATTCTGTTAATTAAAAGCTTTTAAACGAATTGGTTTAACTTATTTCGATTTTTTTCGCATCTCTTTCGATCGGCGTCCCCTGGCTTAGAGTGCCCGTTTCCTGTTTACACATAAAATACCTTTAAGCTAAGTAAAGGTATGATCTTAATACCAAATTGCAGTAAATACTAAATACTAATAATATACCGAATTTGTTCACAACTTGAAGGATCAGAGAGATTTTTTAAATTTTCAATTATTTCTTCTATATAAATATAAGAATAAATTATATTGAAATATATAATAAGTAATTATTATTATTATTATATATGAACTTGACAAAAAATTCAAGGATCTTTGCTTGCCTTAAATGCCAATGTACGCTTGAGATACCCTGCAAGGAGAAGAAGTAGATGATGCTGGCGGTTAAAACTTGGCTTCGCCTCCCATGGGCCTTTCCCAAGGAGTTCAAAAAGGGGGCGGTGATATACTACACACACACACACACACACACACCCTTACAAATACCACTGCATACATATGCTCCGTCCCTGTCTTTTTGGCAATGGCCACGTGCACTTCATGAGTGTTTGCATGCGTCTCTGTGTGTGTGTGTGTTCTCCAGGTTGCGAGCGTTAATATGCCACAAGTACACAGGCACACACACACACACACACACATAGAGGAGTACCAGCCAAAAGGATAATGACACTTGGCGCGCATTTACCGTTAGTTGGCAACTAACCTATGTCCTCGGCGTGTGTGTGTGTGCGCCAGGAAGTTGGAGTTGTCATTGCGATGCGATAACCCTGATAAGATCCTTTTCGGTGCATAGACAAATGTTCGGGGGAACGCTCCATTATTTTTTGGACTTTGATAATTGTCACGCGGACGCGGGGGAAGGGGGGGTTGCGGAAACTTGAAAAAGTCGCAAGCCTGAGAGTAGAAACTGTTTTGAAAGTCTTTCAAGGATAATAACAATAAGAAGCATACATATATGGTATGTCTGAGAGGCGAGTATTTATATTTTTGTCTAAGGCAAAGTTTTAATTGAAAGAACCGCACGGCAGACATGTTTTTGCACTTGACAAGTGGACTTCTATTATTTCTATTTCCATTTGAAATAAATAACCAAGAAATTAGTGTCTTGTACCAATATTAGTTAAAGTTGAATTGAAGCTTGGGAAATGTTTTAATGTATTTTTAATTTATAATTGAAAGAAATATAGAGAAATATTTGTTCCACTCATGATTATAATTATAAGTAAACTATACTTTAAATATATATTGCTTGTATATTTTTAGAGAAAAAAAAAAAAAAAAACTGTCATATCTTGCATTAATGGCGCCCAACATTTTTACCTTACCCCCATAATATTTAGGGTTCAAGTTTAACTCTAAAAAATATTGTAGTTAGCAAAGGTATATATTTAGTGTTAGAAAACATTTCAATAAATATCCAAAAATGTATTTATATTTGGCAAATAAACCTTGATAGTTTTTAAATCTCCTCAATTTTCCATATCCTGCTTCCAGAACCTTCCTGGCAACTCCACTTCACTCAGTCTTACTTAATTAATTTGTGAAGCGTGATTTTGGCTTTAATGACTGCCATTATTATCCGAGACGCAATCATGGCCAAAGTTAGATTGTCTTTTGCCAGGTGCCAAGTGGATGCCAATACAACTCTAAGCTCCAAGCTCCCTCGAAGTCCTCTGTCGCCTTGACTTTGAAGTGCAAGTGCTCCGAGAAGCCAAGCCCCCCGTCCTCCTTGGCATATAGTCCTTGCCATCGCCCGATTTACTGCAGCCAGCCCCTTCCGGCTGTGTTATCTTGTTAATTGTGCTCCGCTCCGATTGCAATTTTGAAGTGCGTCGTCTTCCCACGGTTGAAGTTTCGCACCTCGAGGTGCCACGGAGCCCAAGGAAGTGAAGTTTGAAGTTCTGAGAAGATTTGCAGCCCCCGTCTTGGGTCTCCTTTTGAGACCCATCTCCTTTCTATTTTATTCACTTGCTTAGCCGCTTCCATATCCGGGATACACTGGTATAAAGGGGCAGCTACATAATATCAGATTTCATGAAGGAAAAGTTTTTGGAAATAGGGAAAAGTGTTGATTGCGGAAACTTTAAATCGGAAAGAAAAAGCCAAGCAAGTTTTTACTATTTAATAATTAGAAAAGATAAGACTAGAGTTTTGAAATCATTTAGAAAAGGTGTCTGAAAGTATGCAATACATTTTTTGAGGCTCCAAATTCAGTGAAAATTGTGTTTTTTACGATGACACAACTCTTAAAGTAATTTTAAAACTCTATAGATATCAATTTAATTTTTTATTGATATGATTTATTTTAAAAAGATTTAAAAATGATTTTGTAAACTGTAAAGATGTTTTTTTTTTGCAGGATAATCGTTCTGTGTACTTGCTTTCTATTTTATCGGGACCCCATCTTCGCTATTTTCAGCCATTTATCCCCCCTGTTCTATCAGAACCCCCTCCCCCTTTTTGGCACCCAATCCTCTAAGAAGTGGCAACCAAGTTGGGCCACCTTTGCAGTTTGCCGTCGACTTAATTAGTTTGTTATATCCACCCGCTGCCTTCCCCCACCGTCACAAAATTGTCCTCCTGTTCCTGCTCCTGCTCCTGCTCTCCACCCCCTCTGCCAGAGTCCATGTGGTTGTGTTTCTGTCTATGTCTCGTCTAGTCCTGGTTCCCTTCTCGTCCTGCGTCCTGCGTCCTTCCTTCCACCCACCGACGTGCCTTCGCCTCCACTACTTCACAACGGAAGTGGTTTGACAATGGAACTTAATGAGTATAAGCGGAAATTTAATCAGCAGTATAAATAATGAAATGACAGCTGAATGGCTTGCCAGGGCCCCACTTTTCCCTAGATTTTCCCTAGATTTTCCCTAGATCTCCCATCCCCCCCTCAAGGGGGTTTCATGTTACGTTTAAATGAATCAAAACTCATTTGCTTCGCTTGTTGAGTGTGAATTGTTTGTTTGACGCTTCGCGTTTTGTTTGTCCTGCTTGTTGGTCAATCGGGATATCGAGATCGGTATCGGAATCGGAAATATTCATTTAAAATACTATAGGGGCTTATATTTTTGATGTTCTCTTTATTCCACTTTTTCTACCAAGCGTCTCGCGTCTGGCTTATTACTATCGATTTACTATCGATATATCTTAAACTTATTTGTAATAATAACCTCTTCACACTACAG
>JAEIIF010000909.1:0-28139 GCA_018874455.1 Drosophila trapezifrons
GGGCTTTTCCCCGCCATATCGGACGGACAAAAGGCGGCCTGAACTCAAAACTTCATGCCGCGTGCGATGATCAGGGCCGACCTGTCCGTCTTCATCTGACTGTGGGGCAGGTTAGTGACTTCAGAGGCGCAGACGTGCTTCTGGCAGACCTCCCCGATGAGACAGAAGACGTCATCGGGGACAGAGGCTACGACAGCAACCAGATCAGGTTATCGCTTGCAGAACGCAATATCACAGTCTGTATTCCGCCGAAAAAGAACCGGAAATCAAAGCCAACTTACGATTGGCATCTGTATAAAAAGCGCCACCTGATCGAAAACATGTTCGCAAAGCTGAAAAACTGGCGACGGGTGGCAACACGATACGACCGCTGCGCTCATACTTTCATGTCCGCAATCCATATAGCTGCAAGCTGCATCTTCTATCTTAAAGAATGAGGCCTGAGCCTAGGGTCGTCGCATTGGTGTTGGCTCAATATATGGAGGAGGCCGAGCGTTATCGATCCGACAATGTAAAATTAATTGGTCGCCATTAGGTCTATGTCGTCGACGGCGATCTAAGTGATATTCAATCTGGAGCACCTTCAAAGGTTGGGCGGAAATGACCAAATTCGAACACGTAACTACCGATGCTGCTGTCAAAACTTATAAATCTGCCAATGGTGTGTTCGAAGCCCTTCTTGGTGAGGTAAGAGAGCTGTCGAAAAAAAGCCGGATGCAACACTCAGCAAGAGTAAGGTCACTCTAATTAACGCCGTTTTGAGCGACCTTCTGACAATTTTCAATAGCGAACCAGAGGGAAAATATCTGCACGCCCCTTGAGGACGAAAATTTACCTCAGGTCAGTGACGCATTGATGATGGCACAGTTTAACGCGGCTTTGATCGCTTTCCGGGCGAGATATTACCAATCGATCGAAGTCGGGTACGAACGCTATTGGATTACCAAGGAGTTGTCGGCAGCATGGGAGTCTGAGGAGACTCAGGATGAAAATGACGAAGACCACCAGTAAATTTCGACTTGCGGTTTATTTAGAAGATCGAAAAATTGTCAGCTTTGGCATTAATTACACCCAAAGCTGACTTTCAGCTTCCCCCCCCAAAAAACAGCCTCCAACTACTACCTGACAATCACCCCGACTGAAGCTTCAAAAACCCATTCTCACTGACTCAAAACAGCCTATACTTCGGCATCTCAAGAAAAGCACAATGGGGCAGAGCCCGCATTGTCCAGCAGACCTCCACATTCAAATTACGACCTGTCTGACCTTCCGCAACGACACAGCAGTTGCCTGTTCATAAGACAAGCGAATTCTTGCCCTCATCCCGCACGCGATGCTACTGAGAAGCCTTCGCAATAAGAGTCCTGCCATGATTTCCCGCCTGCTTCCAGGAAAGCGTCCTGCCGAGCGCCCCCCTCTCCCGGCTCACATCGAACAGATCCGTCTGGAAGCCCTGAAAGGTGATCCCCTTGCCCAGACGCAGTGGGGGCAGGCTCTTCTCAGCAGCACTTTCATGCAGAGTGATCCAGCGGCCGCCATCGGCTGGTTCAAAATCGCGGCCAATGCTGGTTTCGGGCCTGCCTGTAACATGCTCGGGCGCTGTTATCACTTTGGTCACGGCGTGGAGAAAGATCTGGCTCAGGCGGCTGTTCATTACGAAAAGGCCGCCTCTCTTGGCGATGAATGGGGACGTTACAATCTGGGCATCCTCGTGCTGCGAGGGCTCGGCATGCCTGCGGACCGCTCCCGGGCATTCGCCCTGTTCCGGGAAGCGGCTCACAAGGGGCATGCCAAGTCCATGAACCTTTATGCGCGTTTTCTTGAAGAAGGCTGGGAAGCGCCTCAGGACAGACAGGCAGCGCTAATGTGGTACAAGCGCTCGGCGGAACAGGGCGACTATCGCGGACAGCATAATTACGCGACAGCATTGGCCGAAGCAGGACTTGTCGAGGAAGCCCTGTCATGGTGGCGGAAGGCCGTTCAGGACAAGGATGTCACGCCGGATATTCTTCAGGCGATGAAACGCTCTCTGACGGCGCTTGAAAGCAACGGCGACGGCACTCTGCTTGCGGATGTGGATCGTAAGCTCGACGTATTTCTGAAGAAATGAGTGCGGCTTTTCTGTAGCCTGCCTTTTGGAATCCATCCGGCCCCGGGGCGCTTGAGCCAGATGGCTGTCCGTTGCGCATAGAGCTTTTGCGTTACAGAAAGCTCCATACCGGACAGTCCGGCGTTTCATAAAGGTCCACCCATGTTTCCTGAACAGGTTTCGACGGCGAATATTCTGTCCGCTTTCATTTATGTCATCAGCGCCGTCAGTGTGATTCTGGTTCTGATCGGCCTTGGTCTGGTCGATGCCGGACTGGTCCGGAAAGACAATGTTCTGCATTGCTGGGTGCAGAAAATAACCACCTGCATGATCGGCGGTCTCGCCACGTTCTTTGTGGGTGACGCCATCTGGCAGTGGCAGTTCTATACCGCCTTCGGCACGCCGCATCCGTTCCTGCAGGCCTTTCTTGACTGGTGGCCCGGAAGCGCCGCCATGAGCACCCCGGCCATGGCGCAGGACCCGAAACTGGTGCCGGGAGCTGATACGCAGCAGGTCTTCTCGGTCTTCTTCGTGACCTTCGCCATGGCGACCGTCGCCCTCATTCACAGCGGAACGGTGGAGCGCATACGCAGTTCGCCGCTCTATGTGATGTCCTTCGCAACGGGCCTCATTTTCTGTCCGCTCGCGGCGTATCTGACATGGGGCCCGCTTTCGCCTCTCACCAATAACGGTCTGCATGATTTTGAAGGGGCTGTCGCGCTTTACGTCTTTACCGGCACATGGACGCTGGTGACTGCCTGGCGGATGGGGCCACGAGCTGGTGTGTTTATCCCCGATCCTGAAGGGGTGCAGCCGAAACCAGGCAATTACGGCAACATCGCTTCCGGAGCGCTGTTCGTTTTCATGGCGATCCCCCTCATTGCGCTCGGCTCGACATGGATCACGCCGGGGAAGACTGTTTACGGCATCACCATGGTGCCGACCGGACTGGGTATCGTGTTGAAAAACGTGTTCCTCGCCCTGCTGGGAGGCGGTGTCAGCGGCGCTGCTCTGGCGGCGTTTCTCAGAGAACCGGTCTGGGTGTTTTTCGGCCCCATTGCCGGAGCCGTCATGACCGGCACTGTTTTTGACGTTGCCGGTTCGATGGAAAGTCTTGCTTTCGGCGTGATCGGACCGATCCTTGCCGTGATTGTTTCCCGCGTGCTCGTGCATCTACGCATCGACGAGCCGAAAGTGGCCCCTCTTGCTTTTGGCCCCGGTATCATCGGTTCTCTGGCTGGCGGTTTCCTGCACTGGGGAACTGGAACGGGTGGTTTTACGGATATGCCTGCGCCTTATGCGCTCGATCATGCCCATATCACGCCGCTGTTTCAGCTGGTGGGAATCATCACCGTGATCCTGCTGTCTGCGGTGCCCGCCTATGTCATCTGCCGTATTTTTGAAGCCACCTCCGGGCTTCGCATCTCCCGCGAGTGCGAAAGGAACGGCATGGACGTCACGTACTGGGGGCATGACAAAAGCTGAGTCAAAGGCTGAGTCTCTGGGACTGCGCGTGCCGTATCAACCCGGAGATCCGACATTTCATGCAGTGAGGCCGGAATCACGACGGTTTTATTCCAAACCAGCGAACAAGTGATCGTTCCGGTATCATCGCAATGTCATGTCAGGGCTCCAGCCTGCGCCATCAGCACCAGCAATCCATGAGAGAAATGTCGTGTCCGGATGAGCCACACCTTTATTTCATCCTTCCAGCGACCACGAACAGGGCAGCCATCCATTTCACTACGGCGACAACTGGCAAATAAAGATTTTTCCAGTTACATCTCCGGCATGAAACGCTGATCCACAGGCAACAGGAAAGGTGGCTGCAGGATGCTGCATACGGCCCGTTCATTACGCGGAATGGTTACCGCACCGCACCATCTGGCGTCACAGGCGGGTCTTGCCATTCTTCGTGACGGCGGCTCGGCTCTTGAAGCTGTCGTCGCCACTGCCGCCGCCCTCGCCGTTGTCTATCCGCACATGACGTCCATCGGCGGCGACGCCTTCTGGCTCATCACGTGGCCCGACGGACGCACCGAGACCATTGACGCCTGCGGAGCCGCCGCCGCCGCCGCCGATCTGACGCTGTATCGAAAGGCCGGACACACGACCATTCCGTGGCGAGGACCGCTGGCCGCCAATACGGTCGCGGGCACTCTTTCCGGATGGGCGAAAGCGCTGGAACTGGCGGAAAAAGCCAATGGGTCCGTCCTGCCGCTGCAACAGATCCTTGCCGAAGCGATTCACCATGCCGAAGCCGGCGTGCCTGTCACGGCAGGAGGCGCCGCGCTGGGCCGCGAGAAATCAGCCGAACTCACGCAGGCCCCCGGTTATGCAGCCGTTTTTGAACCCGAAGGCCGTCCGCTGGAGGAAGGTGACATCCTCCGCAACCCGGCTCTCGGCGCGACTCTCCGTGAACTCGCTTCATCCGGTCTTCAGGATTTCTACACCGGTTCCCTCGCCCGCCGCATCGCCGCCGATCTTGCAGGCGCAGGAAGTCCGGTCAGTGCGGAAGATCTTGCAACTCATCGGGCGCAGGTCCGGCCCGCGCTCTCCGTGCCGATCAGGGGTGCGACGCTCTACAACATGGCCCCTCCGACACAGGGCGTTGCGTCCCTGCTCATCCTCACACTCTTCGACAGGCTGAAAGCTGATGAAGGTGAGAGTTTCGCGCATATTCACGGACTGATCGAAGCCACCAAGCAGGCCTTCCGTTACCGCGACACGCATGTGGGCGACCCGGCCTACATGACGGTGGAAGCGCAGCATCTGCTGGATGATCCCGCGGCATTGGACGCCATGGCCGCCGCGATTGATCGGCAACGCGCCGCACCATGGCCGTATCCTTCGCAGGCGGGTGACACCGTGTGGATGGGCGCGGTCGATGCCAGTGGCGTCGCCGTCAGCATGATCCAGAGCACCTATTTCGAATTCGGGTCGGGCGTCGTGTTACCGCAGACCGGCATCGTCTGGCAGAACCGTGGCGCGAGTTTCCGTCTGGAGGAAGATGGCTGGAACACGCTGAAGCCCGGACGCAAACCGTTCCATACGCTGAACCCGGCAGCGGCCCGCTTCAACGACGGACGCGTGATGGTGTACGGCACGATGGGCGGCGAAGGACAGCCGCAGACGCAGGCCGCCGTGTTCTCGCGTTATGCCCGCTATGGCATGGGTCTGCAGGCCGCCGTCACCGCGCCGCGCTGGCTGCTCGGACGCACATGGGGACAGGAAAGCGTGACGCTGAAATATGAAGACCGTTTTGACCCGCAGCTGATCGCGCAGCTTGGCGCAGCAGGTCACGCCATCGAACGGGTCGCGCCTTTCACCTCCATGATGGGACATGCCGGGGCGCTGGTCCGTCATGCGGATGGCGTGATTGAAGGCGCGACCGATCCGCGCAGTGATGGAGGGGTCGCGGCATGGTAAAGACCATGACAGAATCAGGGACAGTTGCAGGAGAACGCGCCGTCGCCCGATGCGATGTGCTCGGCAAACCGCCCTTCAGCGACGAAAACGATCTGCTCTTCCGTCCCTGGCTTGGTCCGGGCTTTATCGCCACGGTGGAAGCCATCTCGAACTGGATGCGTCAGGCGGGCATGACGGTGCGGCAGGATGCCGCCGCCAACCTGATTGGACGCTATGAAGGCAGCACGCCGGACGCGCCCGCGCTGCTGTTCGGCTCGCATCTGGACTCGGTACGGAATGGCGGTCGCTATGACGGCATGCTCGGCGTCATAACGGCGCTCGAAGTGGTGGCCGGATTTCATGAACGTGGCGAGCGCTTTCCATTCGCCATCGAGATTGTCGGTTTCGGGGACGAGGAAGGATCACGCTTTCCCATCACCATGCTGACCACCCGCTCCATCGCCGGTGTTCTGGAAGAGGATGATCCTGTCGCCGCTTTTGCCGAACTGCATGATGTTGACGGCATCACCGTCGAACAGGCTCTGGCGCGTGTAGGACTGACGCCTCGCGGCATGGCGGCTGCGAAACGCCGCAAGGACAGTGTGCTGGCCTATGTCGAAGCGCATATCGAACAGGGTCCGGTTCTGGAAGCCGAAGGACGGGCGCTCGGTGTGGTGAGCGGCATCGCGGCGCAACGGCGTTTCGAGATCAGACTGCATGGCATGGCCGGACACGCTGGCACCATGGCGATGTCGCTGCGCCGGGATGCGCTGACGGCGGCATCGGAGATGGTTCTGGCGATTGAGCGCATTGGGGTCGCTGGCGGGGATCGCGACGGGCTTGTGGCGACGGTCGGCTTGCTGCGCACATGGCCGGGCGTGACAAATGTCGTGCCGGGAGATGTGACGTTCACTATCGACGCCCGCGCCGGCACCATCGCAACACGCGACAGGGCCGTGAACGACATTCTTGCGGCCCTCAAAGACATTGCCGAGCGGCGCGGCATAGAGATCGAGATCATCCCGCGCGAGAATCTTGATCCCTCCCCCTGCGATCCGCGCCTCATGGCGCTGATGGAAACAGCCGTGCAGGACGTGACCGGCGAGCCTGCGCGGGTGCTGGTCAGCGGCGCGGGGCATGACGCCATGATCATGGCGCGACTGGCCCCAATGTCGATGCTGTTCATCCGCTGCGAGAAAGGCATCAGCCACAACCCGGCGGAAGCCGTGCTACCCGCCGACGTGGGCGAGGCTGTCACCGCGCTGACCCGATTTGTCCGACTCTTCGCCGACGATTACAGCCAGACCCAAGGGAGACATTCCGCATGACCGTGCCAGTTTTCGGCCAGATCGATCCGCCGCAACGCCTGTTGATGGGGCCGGGACCGGTCAACGTTCATCCACGTGTGCTGCGGGCGATGAGCGCGGACATGCTCGGGCAGTTCGACCCCGAGATGACGACCTACATGAACGAAACGATGGAACTCTATCGCGAAGTGTTCATGACGCGGAACCGCTGGACGTTCCTGATCGACGGCACGGCGCGCGCGGGCATCGAGGCGGCGCTGGTGTCGCTGCTGGAACCCGGCATGACGGTGCTGATCGTGCGTGCCGGACGGTTTGGACTGCTGCTGTCCGAGATCGCCGAGCGGATCGGGGCTGACATCCGCACGATCGATCTGGAATGGGGCGAAGTGGCTTCTCTGGACGCCATCGAGGCCGCCTTCAGGGAACACAAACCGCGCGTGTTCGCCTGTATCCACGGTGATACCTCCACCACGACGGCGCAACCGCTCGAGGGACTGGGCGATCTCTGCCGCAAGTATGATGTGCTGTCCTATGTCGACGCCACCGCCACGCTCGGCGGCATGCCGGTCGATGTGGATGGCTGCGGTCTGGATATCGTCACGGCCGGGCTTCAGAAATGCATGGGCGGACCGCCGGGCTCCTCGCCTATCACGATCTCCGATCGCGCGGCCGAACATATCTTCAGCCGTCGTCATGTGGAAAAAGGTATTCGTGGCGCGGACGCCGATGATGGCTATGGGGCGCGGATCAGTTCCAACTACTTCGATCTGGCGATGGTCATGGATTACTGGTCGGAGAAGCGTCTGAACCATCATACCGAGGCGACCACCATGCTTTACGGCGCGCGGGAATGCGGGCGGGTGATGCTGGAAGAAGGTCTGAAAAACCGCTTCGACCGTCATCGGGCCGCCGGAGCCGCGATGACGGCGGGACTGCGGGCGCTCGGGCTGAACGTGTTCGGGCATGATGAATACCGCATGACGAACGTGACCGGCGTGTGGATTCCGGAGGGCGTGAATGGCGAGGCCGTGCGTCGCCGGATGCGCGAGGATTTCGAGATCGAGATCGGCACGGCGTTCGGGCCGCTGGCCGGCAAGATCTGGCGGATTGGCGCGATGGGTTACAACGCTATGAAGCATAAGGTGCTGCTGACGCTTGCTGCACTGGAAAGCGTTCTGGCGGCGGAAGGCTACGCCACCCCGCGAGGCGCTGGCGTGGATGCCGCGCTGATCGCGTGGAACAGGGCTCTTCCGGACGCCCTGAAAGCGCACGACGCATGAGCGCTTATCCCCGTGATATGGTGGGTTACGGCGCGAACCCGCCGGACCCGGAATGGCCCGGCAAGGCCCGTATCGCCGTGCAGTTCGTCATCAATTACGAGGAAGGCGCTGAAAACTCCATCCTGCATGGTGATGCCGGATCGGAAGCGTTCCTGTCCGAAATGGTCGGCGCATGCTCCATTCCCGGCGCACGGGCGATGGCGATGGAGAGCCTTTACGAATATGGCTCCCGCGCCGGCTTCTGGCGTCTACACCGCCTGTTCACGGAACGTGAGTTGCCGGTCACGGTCTTCGGCGTCGCCGAGGCGATGGCCCGCAATCCGGAAGCGGTCTTCGCCATGATGAAGGCGGACTGGGAAATCGCCTCGCACGGTCTGCGCTGGATCGATTATCAGGATGTGCCTGAAGAGATTGAACGCCACCATATCCAGCGTGCAATCGCGCTCCAGCAGGCGCTGACCGGCAGGCGTCCGCTGGGCTGGTATCAGGGGCGCACCAGTCCGAACACCGCCCGACTGATCGCCGAAGAGGGCGGCTTTGTCTATGACGCCGATTCCTACGCCGATGACCTCCCCTATTACGATCACACATGGGAATCCGTGACTGGCCGACCGCAGCTCATCGTGCCTTACACACTCGACGTGAATGATATGAAGATCGTGGCGTATAACGGATTTTCCGAAGGCGAGGAGTTCTTCCGCTATCTGCGCGATACGTTCGATCAGTTATGGGAAGAAGGAGCCGCTCGACCGAAGATGATGTCCGTGGGACTTCATGGCCGCATTGCCGGACGACCGGGCCGGGCGCGGGCCGTGGCGCGATTCCTCGATCATGTGCAACAGCATGACCGGGTCTGGATCGCCAGACGTATCGATATCGCCCGGCACTGGCTCAAGGTCTTTCCGGAATGAACACCATTTTCACTTCTATCAACGCGCTGAATCAGGACGACTTCACGAAGCTGTTCGGTGCGCTCTACGAACATTCGCCATGGATCGCGCAGGAAGTATGGAAGGCGCGGCCTTTTCAGGATGAGGATGCACTGCTCGCCGCCTTCCGTGACGTGGTGGCGCATGCGCCGTCCGACGCCCAGATGCTGCTGATCCGCGAGCATCCCGAACTGGCGCGTAAGGTAGGCGTTGATGAAACACTGACCGCAGCCTCGCAGAACGAGCAGTCTTCCGCAGGTCTTGATCGTCTGACGCCCGCCGAGCATGCCCGCTTCACGGCGAGCAATGAGGCTTACCGGGCAAAATTCGACATGCCCTTCATCATCTGTGTCCGGCTCAGCGAGAAGGACCATATTCTCAACGAAATGGAGCGCCGGACGCACAATTCCGCCGATGAGGAGCGCCGTGCCGCGCTGGCGGAAATCGACAAGATCGCCGCCATACGCTGCCGCGATGTTCTGAAAGCACTGGAGACGAAAGCATGAGCAGTCTTTCAACCCATGTTCTGGATCAGGTCAGCGGCCGACCGGCTGTCGGCATGTCGGTCACGCTCTGGCGGGGTGACACCATACTGTTCGCTGGCGTCACCAATGAAGACGGACGCTGCCCGGAACTGAAATCGCTCGGAGAACTGGAGCCCGGTTCCTACCGGCTGGAATTTGCGGTCGCCCCCTATTTCCGTCGTGAAGGCGTCGCGCTGAGCGACCCGCCATTTCTCGACACCGTGCCGATCGCTTTCGGTATTGCAGCACCGCGCGAAGGCAGGACGGGCAGCCATTATCATGTGCCGCTTCTGGTCGCGCCGTTTGCCTATTCAACCTACAGAGGCAGTTGATCGTTTCCTGACACACTCAGGATTCGGCTCGCTGCGTCTACACAAAGCACGCAGTCACGACAGCGGCGACTGCCGTCCGGATGACTGTCAAAATAGTCTTCGCAGACAAGGCCGCCGCCGTTCCCGTGAACGCGTTTATGGTTGCATGACGAGGGCCATCTTAGTCTTGGCGTTGCCGACCAAATTACGCGATGATGCAAAGTCCAGCGTCCTGCCCTAAAGGGACGCCAGAAATGTCTTCCGGAGCGTTTGTCTGACAATGTCTCTTGCTATTCCCGACTGGATGCCACTCTGGGCGCAGGTCCTGCTGCTCGGCTTTGGAATCGTTGTCCTTGCAGCGTTTCTGCTGATGCCTTTCGCCGTTTATGGCGTAAAAGGGCGGCTGTCTGAAATCGCATTGCAGCTTGAGGATGCGAGGGCCGATCTCCGCGTCCTGACCATGCGTGTCGGCGCGCTCGTTCCGGAGCAGACGGCAGCCCGCAGGAAGCCCGAGACGTCAGCGCCACAGGAAGAGTGGATCCCGCCCGTTGCGGCGGCGCCTGCTCCCAGTCCGGAATTTCAGCCGACGTCCGCACCGCGCGCCCGCGCAACCGGCATGGCCCCCTCGCCGCTCCTGCCACCGGACATTGTGCAGCCCGCTCCGGAAGCAGCACCACGCGCTCCTGTCACACGTGCGGATGACCTTTCTGACGAGACGCCCGCACCGGCCGAAAAACCATTTTCCATGCGGCGGGAACGGACGACCCCGTCTTTCGGCTCGTCCTCCCCACTACGCGCTTCCGACGCCTACGAACCCGGTCCGCCACGTCCACCGGAACTCCGTGCAACGCGCCCGGAACGGGAGGTTCCCGCAACCCCGCCAGTGGACCGGTCAGCGGGACGGATGCCCTGGCACAATGCGGATCGTCCCGAGGCCCCCGTCTTCTCGCGACAGCCTCCTCCGACCGGCGCAGGCGACAAGCCTCCGGCTGACGGCCGCACGGAACCGGTTTTACGCTGGCCATCGCGTCCGTCAGAGCAGCCCCCACACAGCGACAGATAACGTCCGATATTTTTCTGTTACACGGTCATGTGTATAATTGATGACAGAGAGTGCCGCTCATCCTGAGCCGCATAAAAGGACTTACTGCTGCCTTATGGCTACCTCAGGCCCCATTATCGCTGTCGTCGGTTCGGACGGAAGCGGAAAATCGACCGTTGGCACCGAGTTACTGGCATGGATGCGTGAAACGCAGCCGACCGCTCTCTGCCATCTGGGAAAACAGAGCGGGGAACTGGGTCGGAGGATCGCCCGCCTGCCGTTCGTGGGCAAGAAAGCGGACCGCAGAATCGTCAAGGTCACCAGCAGCGCCCGTCAGACTCGCAGGATCGGTTTTTTCCCGGCCTTGGTCATGTTCGCGCTCTCCATGCGCCGCGTTATCCGTTTCCGCCGCATGCTGAGACTGCATCGGCAGGGTATCTGCATTCTGACGGACCGCTATCCGCAGGTCGCCGTACCGGGACCGATGGACGGACCGAGCCTGACCTTTTCTTCGCGCAACAGTGGCGTTGTGCAGTTCCTGACGATGCAGGAACGGGGCCTCTATGACTGGATGACCAGCACTGTGCCGGATCTGGTGATCCGCCTGAACGTCGATCTTGAGACGGCCGTCGCCCGCAAGCCCGATCACCGCCTTGCGTCGCTTGAACGCAAGATCGCGGATGTTCCAAGACTGAGCTTCAACGGCGCACCGATCCTTGATCTGGACGCCACCGAACCTCTGGATGTGGTGCTGGAAAAGGCCAAAAACGGCATCAGGGAGGCTCTCCTCCGCCATCAGGCACAGGCCAGGGATGGACAGACAGCATGTTGAGTCAGACCGACAAGGTCTCGCAGCACTACGCCGCCTCACGATCAGTCAGCGCCTCCCGGGAAAAATCGCTGGCTCCCCTCGTCGCCCTGATCGGCTGTGACGGTGCTGGCAAAACCGCCATCTCCAATGAACTCGCGGCCCAGCTTAACCAGATCCGACCGACCCAGACCTTCTATCTTGGTCTGGGGTCGGGTGATCTGGGACGCAGGATCGGCACCATTCCGCTGATCGGACCGGCTCTGGAGAAACTGCTGACCGGCAAGGCCAAGAAGACCCGCTCCAAAGGCGAGAAGATTCCTGGCCCGCTGACCGCTCTGGTCGTATACGGGTTTTCCCTTCTGCGTTACCGTCGTTTTCTGAAGATGCAGAATGCCCGAAGACATGGCGTCGCCGTCATCACGGATCGTTACCCCCAGACCGAGATTCCAGCGTTCTATGACGGCCCCGGCCTGTCCGCTGGCCGTCCCGGCAGCCGTTTTGTCGCGGCGCTCGCCCGCAGCGAACTGCGGCTCTACGAAAAAATGGCCGCCGTCAAACCGAATCTTGTGATCAAGCTGGATGTCGATCCGCAGACGGCTCTCAGCCGGAAGCCGGACCATGATCTGGCGACGCTCACGGCAAAGGTAGCCGCCACCCAGAAGCTGACCTTTGGAGGCGCACCGATCGTGACGATCGACGCCCGCCCCTCCTATGATCAGGTCAAGGCAGAGGTGACTCGGCTATGTCGCCCCCTTGTTCTCGGAACCTCCTGAGCGGCCTGTGGGACGGCGTTTCCTGTTGCGTCTGCGCCCCTCACCCGTCATGAAGCACGGCGATGCCGGGTTTACAGCGCGCCCGGTTCAGGATGAAGCAGGACATCGTTCGGATCATTGGCTGTGAAAAACTGGTTTAATGACGGAATACTCAGGTCCGTCGTCAAGAAAGCAGGACAACTTGCTTCCACCAAACTGCTTGGCGGCATTATCGGACTTCTGGGGCTGGTCTGCACAGGACGTGGACTGAGCGCCGATCTGTTCGGCACGGTCATGCTCATTCACGCCTATGCGCTGGGCGCGTCGGCGCTGACGAAATCCCAGAGCTGGCAGATGATCATCCGTTATGGCGCGCCTGCGCTTACCCGCGGCGACACGTTGCCCGCGCGGCTCGCCATCCGGTTCGCCTGCGCGATTGACGCCGTCGCGGGTGTAATCGGCATGATCGGCGCCATGCTGGCCCTGTTCTTTTTCGGCACGAAATTCGGCGTGAGACAGGAGCATATTCCGCTCGCCATCGCCTATTGCACGCTGATCCCCACCATGTCCTGCGCAACGCCGGCCGGCGCGCTGCGTCTGCTGGATCGTTTTGACCTGCTCAGCCTCCAGCAGATCGCCACACCGCTGATGCGTTCGCTGGGCGCGGTGACGGCGTGGATTTTCGGACTGGGCATGCCCGCCTATCTGCTGTCGTGGTATATCGCGGACATTGCCGGTGACCTTGTCCTGTGGGGCATGGCCGTCGTTGTGCTCGACCGTCACAGAATGCTCGACGCCCTGCGCCCGAGTCTTTTTGCCGCTCCACGCAGACTGCCGAAAGTCTGGAGCTTCATCTGGACGACCAACCTGAACACCACGCTGGCGGTGGGCAAGGAGCCGATCAGCAACGTCATCGTTGGCGGCATGCTGGGACCGTCGGCAGTCGGTATTTACAAGATCGCCACTTCGGTGATCAATTCCGCGACCAAACCCGCCACGCTGATGGAAAAAGGGTTTTATCCGGAGATCATGCGGCTTGATCCGCACAGCACGCGCCCCTGGAAGCTGGCGCTGAAGACCGGTTTTCTCGCTGGGTGCATCGGGCTCGCCGTCGCTCTGGCGATCATGCTGCTCGGTCATCCTGTCGTCTCGCTTTTCGGCAAGAAATATCGGGAATCAGCGAGCCTCCTTATCATGATGGCGCCTGCGCTGATCATCACGCTCAGCGCCTTCCCGATGGAATCACTGCTTTATATGGCAGGTCGCCCGAAAGCGCTATTTTACTCCCATATCGTCGGCACAGGCGCCTACATTGCGGCACTGGTCTATATGACCCGGCATTTCGGATTATATGGGGCTGGTGCTGCGTTTATCGTGGGACCGCTTCTGCTGTCGCTCTGCTCGCTGATCCCGACCGTCTATTGCTTTTTCAATCGCCGTACGATCGTCCCGCCGACCCCTATCCAGCTAGCTGCCGATGAAGCCGGGATGGAAGAAGAAGCTCTCGCAGAAAGCTGAGAGACTGTTCACAGGTCTCTTAGCTCAGTCTTTCTAAAATACCAAAGCAGTTTTGATGAAGATTTTCCAAAAAACCTTATGGTATCCATAAACTTTTTTCGTTTATTACCCATGAACCTCAGAGAAAAGATGCACCAAAACGCTTGATCAAGCGAAGATACTTGTCAAAACACTGCGCTATAATGGATCTGGCTGATAAACAGATCCAACTCTTTTCAGGAAAGATCCGAACAGATCCTGTTCTCTGCGGGGTGCAGCAACATCTCCCTGAGGCTTTCAAACCGTTTCTGATCCAGAGCATGCGGCATTTCCAGCTCACGATGCTCCAGGTGCCAGACACGCTCAAATCCCAGAACCAGTTGCTCCAGCAACCGACGTCCTGATGCGCCCTGCTGCTCATTGCGTCCGATCATGACGCGCTCCGCCAGACCAAGAAGGCCTCGCGCGACATCAAACTCGCCGTAATCACAGGCAAAATGGGCGTCCGCCAGCAAGCGGCGCGTGAGAGTACGGCCATTCCGGCTTGTTTTCCCTCTATCGTCAGCCCCTGATCCGGTCTCCGCCAGATCGTCACATCTGCGTCCGTAATCCATCACTCAATGCTGCCCGCGCCGCTTTGGTGTTTGCGGGCAAAAACGTCCCGCAAATCATGAAGGAATTTTCTGGTGAATTTTTCAAAAATCCTGAGAGAAAACCGCCTTTTAGGAAAAGGCGGCACCCAGAAATTTTTACTGCTTATTGCAGTTAATTATCGCGAAACAGTCTTCAACCGAAAACGTCGTTTTCAAACGCTTCTTCCCATGTTCCGGCCGTCGAAGCGCGGCTGTATTCCGTCGCACGGTTTTCGAAGAAGTTCGTATGCTCGACAGCGTTGAGCATGTCGTCCACCCACGGCAGCGGGTTCCGCTCAAGCGCACCATAAATCGGATCAAGTCCGATCTGTCCCAAACGGCGATCCGCAATAAACCGAATGTACGCCTTGACCTGATCAGCATCCAGACCTTCGACCGGCCCGGCTTCAAACGCCAGATCGATAAAGGCGTCCTCGTGCTCAACAATGGTCTCGCAGATTTCGGTGATTTCGCTCTTGAGCCGATCCGTCCAGATTTCCGGGTTCTCATGAATGAAGGTCCGGAACAGACGCGCAACAGACAGACAGTGCAGCGTTTCGTCCCTGACGGACCAGCTGACAATCTGCCCCATACCCTTGAGCTTGTTGAAGCGCGGGAAATTCAACAGGATGGCGAAGGAAGCGAAAAGCTGAAGCCCTTCGGTAAAAGCACCGAAAGCAGCAAGCGTTTTTGCGATTTCATGCTTGTTGTCGACCGAGAAGGTCTGCATGTAATCGTATTTGTCCTTCATCTCCTTGTATTTCAGGAACATGGAATACTCGCTTTCGGGCATTCCAATCGTATCAAGGAGATGGCTGTAGGCGGCGATGTGGATCGTCTCGATATTGGAGAACGCCGACAGCATCATGAGAACTTCAGTCGGTTTAAAAACCTGACTGTATTTCTTCATGTAACAGTTATTCACTTCCACATCGGACTGCGTGAAGAAGCGGAAAATCTGCGTGACCAGATGACGCTCGCCGTCATTGAGAACGCGATGCCAGTCCTTCACGTCATCAGCCAGAGGCACTTCTTCCGGCAGCCAGTGAACGCGCTGCTGTGTAAGCCAGGCGTCGTAAGCCCACGGATAGCGGAACGGCTTATAGACCGGATTGGCGGTCAGAAGATCGAATTTCTCATGTTCCTGCGTCGTCATCACGGCACCTGTTGTCTGGAAGGATGATCGGAAAGAAGCGCAACGGCATTTCAGCTAGAACTGATAACGCTACAGCGGCTGAATTTCCAGAAATATAAAAGAAAAAGTCTTTATCGTACCGACGATTTTCTCATCCATGAAAGAACATCAAAAACGGGCGCGAGCGACTTCCGCTCACACCCGTTCAGATGGCTTGCCGAGCTTTACCTTATCCTACTGACAGGAAAGACATTCCTCGTAATTGCTTGGACCAGCGCCACTCTCTGCCTGAGGTTTCAGGTCCATCTCATGCTTCTGGGAGACGTTGCTGACCGTGTCGGCGCGCTGGATGGACAGGGAGCGACAGTAGTAGAGCGATTTGACGCCCTTCTTCCATGCCTGGAAATGAATCTGGTGCAGATCGCGTTTATGGACATTCGCAGGCAGAAACAGATTGACCGACTGCGCCTGACAGATGAACGGCGCCCGATCCGCGGCATGTTCGACGACCCAGCGCTGATCGAGTTCGAAAGCGGTCTTGTAGACGTCCTTCTCATCCTGCGTGAGGAAGTCGAGGTGCTGCACGCTCCCCTGATTCAGGGTGATGGATGACCAGACATCGTCCGTATCCTGCCCTTTTTCAATCAGCAGCTTTTTCAGATGCCGGTTACGGACAGAAAACGATCCGGACAATGTCTTCTGCAGGAAGACGTTCGCCGTGATCGGTTCAATGCCGGGACTGGCGTTGCCGGCAATAATGGAGATCGAGGCCGTCGGGGCGATGGCGAGCTTGTTGGAAAACCGCTCCTCAAACCCATATTCAGCAGCATCCGGGCAAGCGCCGCGTCTCCTAGCGAGCGCCTTGGAGGCTGCATCCGCCTGCTCACGAATCTGCTTGAATATCTTGCGGTTCCAGACTTTGGCGATGACGCTTTCGAACGGAACCTTCCGGGCCTGCAGGAAGGAATGGAAGCCCATGACACCAAGCCCGACGGAACGCTCACGCATCGCCGCATAGGCGGCGCGGTGCATTTCCTTCGGCGCACGGTCAATGAAGTCCTGCAACACATTGTCCAAAAACAGCATTACATCTTCGATGAACTGCGGATTATCGTGCCAGTCATCCCACGTCTCGAGGTTGAGCGAGGACAGACAGCACACCGCAGTCCGATCTTTTCCGTGATGATCGATCCCTGTAGGCAGCGTGATCTCTGAGCACAGATTGGAGGTCTTGACCTCCAGACCGGCCAGCTTCTGGTGCTCCGGACGGGCGTTATTCACATGGTCGGAATAGACGATGTAAGGCTCGCCCTGCTCCATGCGTGCGGTCAGGATACGAATCCAGAGCGACCGCGCCGATACCTTGCGGATGACCGTATGATCCTTGGGGGACAGCAACGCCCATTGCTCGTCAGCCTCCACGGCGCGCATGAACGCATCCGTGACCAGTATGCCGTGATGGAGGTTGAGCGCCTTACGGTTCGGATCGCCGCCAGTCGGGCGACGAATCTCGATGAATTCCTCGATTTCCGGATGCCAGACTGGCAGATACACCGCAGCGGAACCACGACGCAGCGAGCCCTGGGAAATAGCGAGCGTCAGGCTGTCCATCACCCGGATGAACGGGATGACGCCCGACGTCTTGCCGTTACGACCGACATTCTCACCGATGGAGCGCAGATTGCCCCAGTAGGAGCCTATGCCGCCGCCACGGGACGCCAGCCACACATTCTCGTTCCAGAGACCGACGATGCCATCGAGACTGTCCGAGGCTTCATTCAGGAAGCAGGAAATCGGCAGTCCACGGGTGGTGCCGCCATTCGACAGGACCGGGGTCGCCGGCATGAACCAGTGGCGGGAAATATAGTCGTAGAGACGCTGCGCGTGAGCGGCGTCTGCACCGTAATAGGCCGCGACGCGTGCAAAGAGGTCCTGATACCCCTCGTCCGGGAGAAGGTAGCGATTATCCAGTGTCGCGCGACCGAAGTCGGTCAGCAGCGCATCACGGGAGCGATCCACGCGGACAGGATGATGCCCTTCAAGTTGCACGATATCGTCCAGCATATCAGGCTCGAAGAGAGAACCTTCATCCTCGGTATGGCTGGAGGGGAAACCGGAGAGGGTGTCAGACATGTCTGTAGTCAGGCTCACTCAGGTTGCTCCGTGCACTCAGGCAATTTTGGCAGAATCAAGGACACGGACATTTCGTCCCGCGTTGTGGGGACACAATATGCGGTATGCAGGCCAACTGCTAGCACAAGATGTAGGGCAAAAGCACAAAAAAAGTGTTGACGAATTAAACCCGGCAGCTTTCCGCCAAACAAAGCGGGACCACCGATTTCAAGTTCTATATGTTCTTTTTTTGTTCTTAAAATCAGCTCTATGCAAGCCTTTCCTTACAGAAAGCGCATCGCATCCGAAAGGCCTGTCCCGTGGGGGCTTTTCTTTCTCCCGTTCTCAGGAAGAAGGCTCACCGATCAGACCCGAAAGTTCCATTCTCTGCCGCGATTCTGCGATGCCGTCGCCAACCGCCAGAGCCGCTTCCAGCGCGCGACGCCCGGCCTGTGCATCCACCTTCACAGGAGCGCCATCCAGACAGGAGGCCGCAAAAGCCCGATGCTCGGCTTCCAGAGAATCGTGCTCTTTCCACGACGCCGCCTCCCGTCGAAAGCCTCCGGTTCCCGGCAGCGGCATCCCCTTCTCACGCCCGATCATCACCAGTTCACGTTTACCGAAGTCGGCGGACAGATAGCCTTCCGCAGAAAATAGCCGCATCTTGCGCTCGGTCTTGAGGGAAATACGGCTGGCCGTGATCGTCGCCACGCAGCCATTCTCGAATCGTACCCGGGCGTTGGCGATGTCTTCATGTTCGGAGCTGACAGCCGCGCCGATCGCGTCGACCTGTGCGATCGGGCTTTCGACGATGGCGAGAATCAGATCGAGATCATGGATCATCAGATCAAGAATCACCGACACATCCGTGCCGCGCGGCTTGAAGGGCGCAATGCGGGTCGCCTCTATATAGAGAGGGCGTTTGATTCGCGCCGTGATGGCCTCGTATTCCGCCGAGTAGCGAAGCAGATGTCCGACCTGCAGCACTTTCCCGGCATTGTTCGCCAGCGCGACCAGTTCGTCGGCTTCCGCCAGAGTCGCCGCCATCGGCTTTTCGACCAGCACATGCTTCCCCGCCCGGAGCGCCTGCACGGCCAGAGTGAAATGCAGCTCAGCCGGCGCCGCGATGATCACGGCCTCGACCTGAGACAGCAGTTCGTCGAGATCATCGAACGCCTTCGTGCCCGCTTCCTTCGCCAGCGTTGCGGTCTTCGTCTGATCCGGATCGAACAGTCCGACCAGCGTCTCCCGGGGCGCAGCGGCTGATTTCAGGGCGTGAAACCGTCCGAAATGTCCGCATCCCACAAGCCCCACCCGTAGCGTTGAGGAAGAGTCGCCCTGAACCATGGTTTCACCCCTGAACCTGTTAGTGGATCGCAAGCAAGCACGGGAAACCGCTGATGGAAACACCCTGCCCCTCATACCGGCATGACCGTCTCGGCAGGGAGCGGCTTCTTCAGGCTTTTCCCCGGGAGAGATTCGCACCCACTTACGGACCAGATAAAAGCCTCAGCGCACACTCCGGAAATAAGGCAGCCCCAGAGCCGCGGGAGCCTCCCCGCCGCGACGACGCTTCCGTCTGAACACGGCAGGCAGCATGATGAAGGCCAGCGTTCCCAGATAGGGCAGCATGTTCAGGACCGGCGCGGCGACAGGCCACCCCCTCGCCTGCCCCAGAAATCCGATAGCGCTGATGAAACCGAACAACAGCCCGCCAGCCGCCGCACTGAACGGTCTGAATCCGGCAAAAATGACCAGAGCGAGCGCAATCCAGCCACGCCCCGCAACCATGCCCTCCGACCAGCTCGGAATGACCGCCAGACTGAGATAGGCCCCCGCCGCGCCCGCCAGTGCTGCGCCCAGCGTGACATACCAGAAGCGAATGGCTCTGACCGGGATGCCCGCCGCATCGGCAGCAGCAGGATTTTCACCCACGGCGCGCATATTCAGCCCATGACGCGTGTGAAACAGCAGCCAGTGACACAACGCAGGCACCAGAAAATAGGCCGGAACGATCAGCAGATTCTGCGCGAAAAACGCCGGACCAATGATCGGCAGCGCCGACAGGACGGGAATCGACACAGGCGCAAACGTTACGGGAACCGGCATGCCCGCCACTGAATGGCCGATCACGGCGGACAGACCGACCCCGAGAAAAGTTACCGCCAGCCCGCACAGAACCTGGCTCGCCTGCACAAAGACTGCCGCACTGGCGAACGCCATGCCGCCCAACGCTCCAGCAGCGGACGCCGCCAGCAGGGAAAGCCAGGGATTGCCGGTCGAGATCGCCGTCAGAACGGCCGTGGCCGCGCCGACCGAGATCAGTCCTTCCACGCCCAGATTGGTCACCCCCACGCGCTCGGCCATGACTTCGCCCACGGACGCGATGGCCAGAACGCCACCGGACAGAACGGCGGTTGTCAGAAGGGCCGTCAGCATCTCGATCATGACGCCTTCCTCACTGTCTGTCCCGTTGCGGGCGTCACGACACGGTAATGCGCGCATTCATCGGCAATCGCCACGAGCAGCAGGACCAGCCCGGTGATGGCCAGCACGACCGTCGCCGCGACCTGCTGGGTCTGAAGCACGATTCCCACATCGAGAATCAGCGCCATGAGAAAGGCCGCAGGGATCACCGCGAGGCAGGACCCACGCGCCAGCACGGCCACGACGATTCCGAGGTAACCGAAGTTATCCGCCATACCGCCCTGTAGACGATGAACCGTTCCTGCGACCTCGAACATGCCAGCCAGCGCCGCCAGCGCCCCGGACAGCAGCATGGCCGAAATGATTCTCACCCTGACCGGCATGCCGGCATATCGTGCCATACCCGCGCTGGCCCCGCTGATCCGCACCTCATAGCCCCAGCGCGTGGAGGACATGATCGCCGCAAGCCCCCCCACGATCAGAAGCGCCAGCGGGAACCCCCAATGCACGACGCCCCATAGATCCGGGATGCTCACAGGCAGGCGCTCCGTTGAGGCCAGCGCCCCGGTCACGCGGTCACGCCACGGGCCGGTCGCCAGCCAGTAGACCAGTAGACCCGCCACGAAATTCAGCAGAAGCGTGGTGATGATCTCGTTCACATCAGCAAAAGCGCGGGCCAGGGCTGGCAGCAGAATCCAGATCATTCCGCACAGCATCGCCGCAAGCGCCATCAGGGGCAGAATCAGAATCGCCGGACCATGAATGAACAGCCCCACTCCGGCCGCGCCGGCCGCGCCGAGATAGAACTGCCCTTCCCCGCCGATGTTCCACAGCCCCATGCGCCGGGTCACCGTCACCGCGCAGCCAGTCAGCAGCAGCGGCGTCATGAACAGCGCAAGGTCTTCCAGCCCGAAGCGTGAACCTATGGTGGAGGTCAGAACCAGATGCGCCAGTTCCCCGACATTCCGCCCGGACATCGCCAGCAACAGACTGACCACGGCCACCGAAACCAGAATCGCGATGGCCCGACAGACCAGAATCCTACGGGCCGGGGCCGTCGGGAATCGTTGAAAACGGCTCATGTCAGCGCCTCCGTCTGCACCGATGCGCCACTGGTGCGACCGCCCATGAGCAGACCGATTTCCTCGCTGTCGGCAGTCGCGGAATCGAGCACGGCCATCATGCGACCACCGCACAGGACGCCGATCCTATCGGACAGGCCGAGCAGTTCGCCCAGATCTTCCGAGACGATCACGACCGCCACGCCTTCATCGCGCAGACTGGCGAAATAACGATGCATGGAGGCAATCGCGCCAATGTCGAGGCCACGGCTGGGATAGGCCGCCACCAGCAGTCGTCGGGCGATGCGCATTTCCCGACGCGCAACAAGGCGCTGCTGGTTACCTCCGGAAAGATTACGCACAGGCATGGAAAAGTCGGGAATGGTTACGTCCGCCACTTCGGCAATCGTCTCCGCAAGCGCATGGGCTTCGGTTGCGCGGTACAGCACACCGCCGCCAATCGGGGCACGATCATATTCCCGCACCGCCATATTGTCCGTGATCCCGAGAGACGGCGCCAACGCGCTGTTCAGACGATCCTGCGGGATATGTCCGACACCGGCTTTGGCGAAGGCCGCCGCTCCGGACGGCGCGGCCTGTCCATCCAGCAGAACCGTTCCCGCTGAAGGTGTTATCAACCCTGTCAGAATCTCGGTCAGTTCACGTTGACCATTTCCGGCGACACCCGCCACGCCAAAAATCTCGCCGCCGAAGATATCGAGTGTCACATCTGAAAGCGTGACGACATTCTGGTCATTGCGGACCGTCACATCGCGCAGACTGATCACCGGAGCAGTGCTGACCGGGGCGGCATCGCCAGAGCGGGCGTGCAGATCCTGCCGCTGAATGTCATGCCCCACCATGGTCGCGGCCAGCATGTTTGGCGAGCAGTCAGCCGTCGCCCATGTGCCCACATTCCGACCGGCTCGCAGGACCGTCACCCGGTCGGTAATCTCCATCACTTCGTCGAGTTTGTGACTGATGATGATGACGGCATTGCCTTTTGCACGGAAGGCCCGCAGCGCCGTGAACAGTTCGCGCGTTTCCTGCGGCGTCAGAACGGCTGTCGGTTCATCAAGAATGAGCAGGCGCGCCTCCCGCGACAGAACGCGCAGGATTTCCACACGCTGCTGCTCGCCGGCGGAAAGTGTCTCCACACGGGCGGCGGGATCGACCGGAAAGCCGAAACGCTCAGACAGTTCGCGTGTCCGCGCTTCAAGCACAGCGCGGGAGGTGCGTTTTGGCGTCTCGCTCCAACCGAGATGGATATTCTCCGCCACGGTGAAGGCCGGAACCAGCTTGAAATGCTGATGGACCATGCCGATCCCTGCCCTGATGGCGTCCTGCGGTGTCGCAAACTCCGCGCCATAGCCGTCAAGGATGATCTCGCCCGCATCGGCCTGATAGATGCCGGTCACGACATTCATCAGGGTCGATTTTCCCGCGCCGTTTTCGCCCAGAAGCCCGAGAATTTCTCCCGGACGCACGTCCAGATTGACGTCCTCGTTGGCGATCACGCCCGGAAAGTATTTGGACACGCCGAGCAGTTGCAGAACCGGCGGCGTACCGTTCCCCTGTTTCACAGGATCAGCCAAGACCTGTCATCCCCTGCACACCCCAGTCCCACTGATAGATCGCCATGTCATTCATGGTCGCGCCCGCCGGAATACGGATGGCGCCGTTATTGTCGCGGATCGGTCCCTGAAAAGGCGAGTATCCGGCGAGTATCCGATCACGCATCGCATCCGCCTGTGTTCTTACATTTTCGGGAACCGTCTGCCCCCATATGTCACGATCCACACCATGCGCCATGGTGAGAAAATTACCCGCGGCTTTCCATGTGCCGTTCAGCCTTGCGCGAACCTGCTCGATATAGAACGGAGCAAAATCGAGCATCACGGAACTGACATACGCATTGGGGCCGAAACGGCGCATGTCGAGATTCCACATCGCAGCTTTCAGACCACGACTTTCGGTAACACGCAGGTAAGCCGGTTCGTCCGTAATGCCACAGAGGAAGTCACAGCCGCTGTCAGCCAGAGCCGTGGCGGCCTGTGTCGCAGCCTGCGGGTCGAACCATGAATTGGTTGATACAGCCTGCATCGTGCAGGCCGGATTGACCGACTGCGCGCCAAGAAGCGTTGCGTTCGCACTGGCGAACACCGACGGGATCGGAAATGTCCCGACATATCCAAGCCTGTTCGTTTTGGTCATGAGACCAGCGGCAATCCCGATGACATAACTTGGATACCAGTGTGTGACGTAATACCAGCCAAGATTACGGGTGACGGACGTGCCATCACATTCCAGAAACGCCACTTCAGGAGCGCGGTCAGCCACATCCTTGATGAAATCGCCATAATTCGAAGTGCCGAGAACCATGTTCGCCCCCTCCGCCACAAACTGACGGAAAATACGGGTTGCGTCGGCGGAATAGGGCACGCTCTCAACATAGACGGTACGCAGTCTGGGGAACGCCTTTCTGACAGCCTGCACGCCCATATCGTGCGCTGTATCCCAGCCTCCATCGGTGATCGGCCCTGTATGTCCGAAAGCCACCAGAGCATCTTCTTCCTTTACGGGAGGCAAAGAGAAGATCGGAGTTGCGGCATGTGCAGCAAGTGGATTCAGCAGACTACCAGCCGCCAGGGAGCCAGCCCCTTTCAGAAATCTGCGTCGTTCGGGAAGAAGCAGCGCGTTTTTACGGAGAACGGGAAACGTGCGCGTCACTGCGGGCCTTTCTTTGTCCGGACACCCTGTGACGTCACAAAGGCCCATACCTCGTTTCGAAAACGTTCTGACAGGTTTATTGAGCCTGCCTCCCCGGTCAAGACAGATCGGAGGATTTGACCAATAAAATTCCAGCGTTTTCTGCTTTGCTCACAGCGCCTTCCAATGGCGCGATACCGCGGCATGCGTCCAGAACGATCACGCTCTCCAATCCATCGTTCTGTGCGTCGACAGCCGTGGCCGTCACGCAGTAATCCAGCGCCAGTCCCGTTACAAAAACGCGCTCGATCTTCCGCTCACGTAACCAGTCCTTCAGGATCGTGCGTGTCACACCATCATTTTCCAGAAACGCGGAATAGCTGTCCACGGACAGCGACTGTCCCTTGCGCAGCTCCAGACTGACCGCCTTGCGATCCAGGGTTTCCGCCAGCGCCGCGCCGGACGTATCGGCGACACAGTGCCGGGGCCAAGGCCCACCCTGCTCCCTGAAAGAACAATGAGCAGCGGGGTGCCAGTCCTGCGTTGTGATCACCGCACCGAATGGCAGGGTCATCAACCGGTTGATGACAGGGATCACCGCGTCGCCTTCTGGCACCGCGAGAGCGCCACCCGGCAGAAAATCATTCTGGACATCGACGACCAGCAGGGCGTCGGCAGAAGAAATCTTTATCATTCCGCAATGGTAACGCACATCGTTCGGTCTGTCTTTCTTCTTCTGCGGGGTGACTGTTCGTTGCCCGCTTCAGTCTTGAGGGCTATGGCTGCACGGGATACCTGACCGTCTGCACAGATCCGGAGCCCGAGATGTTCATCATCGGCAAAATTCTGACCATGATCATGATGCCGACAGTTCTGCTTGTCGAAATCCTCCTCATCGGACTTCTCCTGCGTCGCTCCCTGTTCGGACGCGCACTGGTCACGTTTGCCGCGGCGTCTTTCGCGATCTGCCTGTTCTTTCCGGTGGATCAGTGGGCGATCAGACCCATTGAGGATCGCTTTCCGCAGATCCGAACACCACCCGAGCATGTGGACGGGATCATTGTTCTTGGCGGCTCGATCGACTGTCTGACCAGTCAGGATCGCCAGACCCCGGTCACGGGCGCGGCGGGAGACCGCCTGACCACGTTCGTGGCTCTCGCCCGGCGCTATCCGGACGCCCGGCTCGTCTTCACGGGCGGCTCCGGTGATATCGAACAGGGCATCACCAACGAAGCGAAATGGGTGCGTCTCATCTTTGAAAGCCTCGGTCTGCCTGATGACCGCGTGATCTATGAAAACCGTTCACGCACAACACGCGAAAACGCCACCGACAGCTTTGCTCTGGTACATCCGAAACCTGACGAGACATGGATTCTGGTCACATCCGCCAGCCACATGCCCCGCTCCGTCGGCGTCTTTCGCAGGGCCGGATGGCGTGTTCTCCCCTGGCCGGTCGGTTACGTATCCCGCGATCATCTCCATAATTACTCCCTCTCATTGGGAAACCGTTTCGCGATCCTGGACTGGGCTGCTCATGAGTGGATCGGCATGGCGGCATACCGACTGCGAGGCTGGACAGATGCGTTCTTCCCAAAGCCTGAAAAGACTGATTGATGACACCTGTTTCCAAAACAACCACATCTGGTGACAGCACCGCGTCAGTGGCGCGTCTTTCGCCAACATTCAGTCTGACGGATGAGCAGAAGCACCTTGTTGACGATATTGTCGGGTTCTGCCGGAAGCACATTCATGACAGACAGGCCGTTCTGATTCTGGAAGGTGACGCAGGAACAGGAAAAAGCCTTGTCCTGAACACAGCTTTTTCACGGATTCAGGAAGAAGCGAGAAGTCGTGACAGCAAGCTTCCCCTACAGGGGACCAGTAATACCCTTCTCGTCAATCATCCTGAAATGATCAAACTCTATCGGAATATATCCGCCAATATTTCCACCCTTCGCAAGAAGGACTATGAACGCCCGACCAGCTTCATCAACACCCTGCACAAGACCACGGGACAGGCCGATATTGTTTTCATTGATGAAGCCCATCTTCTGCTGACACGCAGCGATCCCTACAACCACTTTCGCCAATCGAACCAGCTTGAGGAAATTCTCAAGCTGGCGCGCGTGGTTGTCATGGTGTTCGATCCTCGTCAGACCCTGAAATTCAAGGGATACTGGGACGACGCTCATCTCCGGACGCTTTTGCAGGGCATCCCCACCGAGACGATCCATCTGACAGACCAGTTCCGGGTGCAGGCTCACCCTGACGTCATGCGCTGGATCAGGGCTTTCTGCGATGGCCAGTTGCTCCCCTTGCCGGGAAAGCAGAAATTCGATTTCCGGATCTATGATGATGCAGAAAGGATGTACGAAGATATCCGTGAGTGCGACCAGCGCTGCGGCCTGTCACGCATTCTGGCCACCTACGACTTTCCCTATACTCTGAACGGGAACGATCACTTCGTGCAGACCGGCTCTTTCCGTCTCCGATGGGACAGAAACCAGCCATCTCACCCGCTGCCATGGGCCGAACGACCGGACTCGATTGACGAGGTCGGCTCAGTCTACACCGTGCAGGGGTTCGATCTGAATTATGCAGGCGTTATTCTGGGGCCGTCTGTCTCCTACGACAAAACGACGGACCGAATCATTCTCGATCCCGCATTTTATGAAGACAGCGCCGCCTTCATCGGACGCGGGAATTTTGGCGATACAGACACAGCCAAACGTCATGTCATGGCCAACGCCCTGTTCGTCATCCTGACGCGCGCCCGCAAAGGCCTGTTTCTCTACGCGCACAACGATGCGCTGAGAGCCCGGCTGCACACGCTCTGGAGCAAGCGGACCTGAAGGTCCGTTTCTTTCTCAGACGTGCAGCACATTCTGACAGATGGAGCGGGAAAAAGCGCCTGAATCGAGCTCGTTCGGCAGGAGGTCAATGAGTTTCAGTTCATCGGCGTACTGCGCCATCTGGTCACGCAACCAGTGTCCCAGCAGATGAACTGGTGCGGGCTGATGCGCCAGCATATGTTTGACGTCATCATCGTTCATGTCAGGCATATGGCTCGAAAGAAGCTCCGCCGTCTCATCGCGATGCTTTTCAATCCAGCGACAGGCATCCCGCAGAGCCAGAACAACAGCCAGAGCGCCTTTTGGGTCTTCCAAAAGAAAATGACTGGAAAGCCCGAACACCTTGCTCACCCGCTGGGCATAATTCCCTGTTGTCGATCCGGCGAGTTCGGCCAGAAAAGACTGATTCTCTGACAAAAGCTGCCAGCCATCCGGATCGTGCAGGACAACACCATCCACTTCCCGACCATCCAGAGCCTGATCGATTCTGTCTTCCGAAACGGATCGCCAGAGCACCTCGGAAGGGTTGATGCCCTTTCGTCTCAGCAGGACAGAAAAGAAGCGCTGATCCGCCGCTTCCTCGTTCAGGACAGCAATTTTTTTGCCGACTACGCTGTCGATTTTTGTAATTCCAATATTTTTCCGCACCAGCAGCCTGAACGTGCCCGCACTCAGACCCGCGACCAGTTTTGCAGGCACGCCAGCATGCAGCCTCGGGAGCCATGATAATGCGGCCGCGGCTGCACCCGCCACTTCCCCACGGGTAAGCGCGTCAATCGCCTGATGGCCTGTGATGCAGGGATGCGCCGTGATCTCAAGATTGTAACGGCTGAAAAAACCCCGTTCCTGCGCGACAATGAACACCGGATCGTTTTCTGGCGATGGCCACGCCAGAACAAGGCTTCTCGACTGTCCATCCGGCTCCTGCAGAGCCTTCCTGGGATGGGTAAACCGCCACCCCATTTCACCCAGCACGCCGGTTCCCACAACCGCACCGACCGCCACCAGCATATTCCGCCGGCTGCTCATACCGCTCTTCTTCCCGGGTTTTCTATCCATCTACCAGGCCTTCTTCCCTGCGGCTCGTTCACTGCCGGAACCTAGCTGCCCGGAGGCTGTGACAATGTCAAAGCCGCATGAAAAAAATCCTCACAAGAGGGGTTTACGACGGTTTCAGGGTTGGCTATACGATCGCCAACAACTGGTCCCGAATAGCTCAGTTGGTAGAGCAAGCGACTGTTAATCGCTGGGTCGTAGGTTC
>JAEIIF010000936.1:0-21401 GCA_018874455.1 Drosophila trapezifrons
ATCTTAGCAGTGCGAGCAAGATAGATAGAAGGTTGCAACTTTGTAGTCTAATAACTTTCGCGGTTATCACGCAATTACGCTTAGATTTTAGGATAAAGTCTTTTAATTATATATCTATTCACTTTCTACGCAATTTAAAGCTTAAACCTTTGTTATGTTACCTTAGTTACCATATTATTAGGTTTAACTTTAGCACATTTTGCAGGACAGTGTAGTAATTGATCAGAAGCATGTGATGAATCGCATCTGTAGGTCATTGAGTAGTACAATCCCCACTTTGTTGTGATGGGCAAATAATGCAAAATGGATTTCCTTTCTGTTTATATTTACTTTCGTTTTGATGTGTTTATTTCTCGCCCACCTTCTCTGTGTGCACTTTTATGCTCTCTCCTCTGTCTCTCTCTCTCTGAGTCTTATCATTGTTTGTATTTATATATTTTTGTATTATTGCATCGCATAAAATTGCTACTCATTTCGCTTAAGCAATCGTTTGCAATCGCCCATTTGTAATTTGCCTTTCGAGTGTCGCGGGTCGCGGTGTTGCTTTCGTTTTTAGCGCGAAATTACAATTACACCTTTTTCATTGTGATTATTATTTATTATTCAAAAATGCGTCTAGGTCACGTTCGATATTTTCAAGGCGTCTTGTGAGTTCTCAAAAAGTTTTTCGCTTTTGTTGATCTGATTTCTCAGCTAGGAGATCTTTTTAGTCTCGTATTTTTCTGAGACTTAACGTAGTGTAAAAATTCACAGCTGAATAAATAATAAGAGTGTAAATATAGTTACTTTATCATCTCTAAATATTACAAGACAGCTATTATGAGGCTATTCTTAAGACCCAAAACATTTGGCTTTCATATTTTTATTTGTATTTTCAATTATGTAAAAGCTCAGAGCTTAATTTATGTAAAATACATTTATTTTGTTTCCCTAACTAATTTCTATATTTAAAGTGAGTGCTTATGTTGCCTTTTAAAGCATTTATTAATTTTAATTAAGTTTATTTTGTTGTTTATTTATTTATTTTAAAGAGTAGGCTCTTGAAAAATAAAGTATTTATTAGGATAGAGTTCTTTTTAGTTGAGCAATCAGATCCTGAAAGCAAGTCCCTCTAGTTTATCTCAAGTCGAATCTATCACCAATCTCTTGTGTGCCATTTCCATTTCAATTTCAAAAATCCACCAAGCAGCGTCTGTAGGATGAGCAATGCGGGAATTGACGGAGCAGGAGGAGGAGGAGGAGGCGGCGGCGGCACCGCCACCGGCAGCGTCAGCGGAGGAGTATCTGGAGGAGCAGGAGTGCCGCCGACAACGCCACCGCCCACTGGTCATGGATCCACGCGCCGTTTGAGCCACCTGACAGGCAGTAGCCGTTCGGGAGGAGCCGCCGCCATGGGCAACGTGGTGGGCTGGCTGAAGCAGGTTCTGTCCACATACCCAAAATCCAAAACCGATCTGTATTGATGTGACCCCAGCACGCCACACAGTGTATTACACCAAAAAAAAAAAAAGAAAACAAACAAAAAATAGACACCTGCACCCCTTTGCTTTTGTGTTGCATCCTCCCCGCCTGTCTCTTCAGTTGCCCCTGATGTCCTTCGATGTGGTTGTCTAGATTCCCGCCGAGCAGCATCTCTGAACTCATAAGCCTTCTCTTTGGTTTCTTACAGGCCTCCATCGAGGTGCGAGACGCCGGCACACGAACTCTGTCGATGCTGCAGAGCAGCAATCCCAACTTCCGATCTCTGGACCTATCCCTGGGCACACCCACATCCGTCACACCGACCTCGAGCGACGCTCCTGCTGCTCCAGCCAGTGCCACCGCCTCGTTGAGTGGTTCCACGCTGCACTTTGGACCCGAGGAGCCCGAGGATACGGCCGGAGGTAGTCAGTCGCTGACGCCGCTGGATGCCAGGGAACTCCTGACGCGACCCACACGCGCCTACGCCTCCGTCAGCCAGCCCCAGAGTCCAAGGCATCGAGGATCGGGTTCGGGATCCGTCACGGGCTCCAGGATATCCACACACGGCCTGACCGGTCGCTCCACATCGATTTCCTCGCAGCTGGAGAAGACAAAGAAGCTGCTGAAGATGACCGAGGGCGAGGACAAGCCGCTGACGATTCTGCACTACAACGATGTCTACAACATAGAGTCCATGGCGGAGACGGAGCCGGTGGGTGGAGCAGCCAGATTTGCCACCGCCATCAAAAGCTTTGCCCACCTCAACCCGTTGGTGCTCTTCAGTGGAGATGCCTTCTCGCCCAGCATGTGTAAGTACTGCCTATAAGAGGATTTCTTAGATTAAATAAATAATAGAACCTTTAAATTCCAGTGAGCACCTTTACCCAGGGCGAACAGATGATTCCCGTCCTCAATACGGTGGGCACACACTGCGCCGTCTTTGGCAACCATGATTTTGGTAAGTCATCAAGTTATACCTCACTTCTTAAGCTAATTGTATCTCCTTTCCCTCCACAGATCACGGTCTGGATGTGCTGGTGAAGCTAATCAAGCAGACGGACTTTCCCTGGCTCATGTCCAATGTGGTGGACAACGAAACCGGACGCCCGCTGGGCGGTGGCAAGATCTCGCATTTTATTCTCCACAATCAGATCTCCATCGGCCTGATCGGTCTGGTGGAGCGCGAATGGCTGGAGACCCTACCCACCATCGATCCCAACGAGGTGACCTACATCGACTATGTGGAGGCGGGCAATAAGCTGGCCCGCGAGCTGAGGAACGAGGGTTGTGACCTCATCATCGCCCTCACCCACATGCGCACGCCCAACGACATTAATCTGGCCGAGAAGTGCAATGGGATCGACATTATCCTGGGCGGCCATGACCATGTGCGCGAGGTGACCGAGATCAATGGCAAGATGATTGTCAAGTCGGGCACGGACTTCCAGCAGTTCTCGGTGATCACCATTGACCGGGATGCCGCCAACCGAGAGCACTTCACCACGGATGTCAAGTGCTTCGATGTGACGGCCAAGGTGCCCGAGGATCCGGAGCTCAAGCAGGAGCTATCCAAATATGCCAGTGAGTAGTGATGTTCTGGTGAGGTAATAGAATCCCAAGATAACATATCCTTCCTTTCCTCTCTTCCAGAATTCATCGAGAGCAAGCTGTCGGATGTTATGGGCGTTTTTAGCGTGGAGCTGGATGGACGCTTCTCGCGGGTGCGAACCCAGGAAACGAATCTGGGCAACTGGGTGTGCGATGTGGTCCTGGCAGCCGTTGGCGCCGATGTGGTTATCCTGAATGGCGGCACCTTCCGCTCGGATCGTATACATCCGGTGGGCGCCTTTACCATGGGCGATCTGGTCAATGTTATCCCAATGCGGGATCCCTTGATTCTGCTCGAGGTGAGCGGTCGTGTGCTGTGGCAGGCGCTGGAGAATGGCGTTTGTGCCTATCCCAAGCTGGAGGGTCGCTTCCCCCAGGTGGCGGGCATTAGTTTCGCCTTCAATCCGCAGGCGGAGCCGGGCAAGCGTATCGATCCGCAGCTTATACAGGTGGGCGATGAGTATCTAAACTTGGAGCAGACCTACAAGCTGTGCGTGAAGAGCTATATCTTTATGGGTTGCGATGGCTATACCATGTTCAAGGATGCCACTGTGCTGGTGAGTGTAGAAACCCCTAAAACCTAACTGGAATTCAAAAGGAAATCCTTTCAGATGGATGACGATGCCTGTCCCGAGCTGGGCATTACTCTGCAGAACCACTTCAAGGCGATCAACTCACGGAAATGTGGCCAGAACACTAAGCATCGCCAGTCCTTGGTCACTCTCTCCAGGCGGCACAGTTTGGTGCAATGCCTGGACAGCATGGATCTGGATGGACCCTCGCCCATACGCAAGCTGTCCGTGGGTCATCACAACAAGTCCATGGATCTGACGCATGGCAACTCCCAGAAGGTGAGTGAAGGAACTTTATATATCTGTTTATATTTATATTTAAATAAAATTTTCTACCTCAGATGCTGCGGCGTGCCTCCTTGGATGATCTGGAGCAATCCACTTGCGATTTGGCGCCGCAACTGGAGCACCGCATCATTATGATACAAAACGAAGAGGTTAGTGATCCTCAGGCCTTGGAATAACCTTTTTATAATCCAAATTATACCTTCGTAGCATCATCGACAGCTTCTGTTCAAAAAGGAGACGCACATTATGAACTCCACGATCGCCGAGGCCGAGGACGAGTAAAGATATTTATTCCAGACATTTTCTAACTCACAATTTGCATTTAATTTTTGTATTTCTTTATTTTCCTCTTTTTTTTTATGTTTTATTCTAGTTACAAGAAAATAAGACAACTTGATTTAAGGGCAGGGGCAGGGCCAGAGTCCGATGTGGAGAGAAATATTTGAATATAGGAAGAAGGATTAAGCAAAGCAAAGAGAAGATATACTCGTTAGCTAGTTAGTTAGTTGCTCTATTTATTGCCGTTTATTGTTAACAACCACCACCACGCTCTTCTGTTTCGGCCAAGTTTCGTTGTAAACGTTCGCAAGACTTCCCCAAACAGCAGGCAGAGATGTATGAACTTGATATTGATGTATTGTATATGATGTATTGATGTATTGTACATGATGTAGTAGTGAGTACGTGTACCTAAAGCTTACCACTCTAGTTTAATTTACTTTTAATTAGATAAACTGATTTATACACAGCCAACTGAATATTATTATAATATGGTAATTAATTACTAAAAAGCCCTTATGTTTTGTGATCTAGATAAAACGAGAGAGTTTGAGCCGAGCTTTGAGATATGATTCCCTAGAGATACCCCTAGTAGTTGTTTTTCCAGTCCCAAAAGTCCACAGAACGCAATCAAAAGACACTACAGGTTGTAAGCAGAAAATACGGGACGCTACACTTGAACAAAAAGCATGTAAAGTGAATATGTAAAGCAATATTTTAGACAATGCACTCGAAAATGTTGAATGTATATTTTTATGGACACTTTTGGAGGAGCGCGCTTGAACACAGCAGCAGTAGCAGCCGCCGCAGCAGCAGCAGCAGAGCATATTATTTTTTAGAAAACGTGCAACACATTCTTGCATGTGTACGGAGTTCCTTGAACTGGCACACCACCACCACCACTGTGAACGTGAGATGTCCATTGAAGCAATCTGATTGCACACGACCGACAACCGACAACCGACGACCAACAGGAAATCAGAACACAAGCGGAAACAAAGGCAGCTAGCTGCATAGCTACCCACGCAATTACCAAGTTAAACAATAAGTAGAGGAAGCCACAGGCAGACACATGTGTGTGTATATGATGTAGTCCATGCTTAACTGATTGTCCATGCTTAGAACGTATAGTTAACTAATGTGTACAATATATGCAGGCTCCACAAATGCACCTGATTATTAAATACCGATTATAGAGGACACAAGAATATATAATATATACATAGAGATATCGTACATCTTTCCGAATTCCGCCAACCTTCGAGACACTTTCAAACTATTTTGCAATGGAACGCATTTTGTGTGTGTATATTGAACGAAGTACATTGATTTATGTAAACATTTATTAAATACATAAAACTATATGTAAAGGGGACTCTTTTTTTAATTTATTTGGCGGAAGCACGTTTGTTAGTCAGCACTAAATCGGGGGGCACTTAATTGGTCTGGTTAATACTTCAATAAGGGTGAGTTAAACTTCTATGTTGTTCGTTAGCCATCAATAGAACTGCAACACCAAGGTCTTTATGGCACTGGCAATGTGGAAGGCGCACTCGCGCACCTCCAAGGTGTTTTTCTGTATGGCCTGCTTGTCATCTGTCTCGATGGCCTTCTGCAGATTCTCGCACTCGTGCTGGATAAGGATTTTTTGGCGGGTCAGCTGCTTCAAGGTCTCGCGCGTAGTATCGCTGGCATTTGGTGGCTAATGTTGATAGTAAATGTGATTAGAAGGCCTTGGTCTTCAATAATTTCATAGATTTACTCACCAAATTGGCATACAAAGCTATCAAGTCGGTGACCGCACTATGAATAAGCTCACCGTGCGGTGCTATCGACTGCTTCTGATCCTCCGCCACCGGCTGCATGGCCCTGATGAGCTCTTTCAGGCAGCGTGTGACCAAGTCAGAGCGCACCTTCACCTCCTCCCCAAAGGGCTTGCCATCGCCCGCCATTTGGTACATGCTGGTCGTGTTCCGTACATCCGTTTGACCCTTGGCCACATTTGGAGCCAGACGACGCTCGTACATGCTGGCCGGTCGCTTGATGGTCGATTGGTTCGACGAGCCGTTGGAGGAGCCGCTGTCTGCGTTGGCAGTACCCGTACCCCCTTCTGGCAGCGACAGCGGCTCATGCTCAGTGTCCGGACTGCTCAAGCTCAGATCAATGCGACTAAATTAAGGGAAATGAAAGCAAAATCATAAAATAAAAGCAAATAAAAGGCAAATCAAAACGCTCACAGTGGCTCATCGTAGACGCTGTTGTTGGAGGCGCTCGAGAACTTGGACTTGAGCTGTGAGTTCTCGCTGGACAGCATCTGGACCACGTTCTTCAGCTGGTTGATCTCGGACTTGTACTCGCTGAGCTGTTTGCGCAGCGTGTCCATTTCGTACTGCGAAGTGGCATTGCGCGGCGGCGTGTGGACAATGGCCTAAGCGCAAAGTAAATAACAAAAGATAAAGTTTAAATAAAACATAAACTAAATAAAATCAAGTTTTTACAAACTATAAATTAATGGCAAACAAGGAAAAGGATAAGGATAAGCCGACAGATCACTGGACATCTACACATAGTCAAACGCTACACTTTCACAGGTAACAGCTAGTTTTATTGAGGCTTATAGTCTACGTTTGGGATGCTACCATTATCAAGGAATCAACTAGGTATATATTGGCTAAAGCAGGGAGCTATAGTGCCCTGGCCTACGGAATGAACACAACGGGTGTTATAGCACGACGGGGTCAGTCTTGGCTTACGCAGCTTAGCCGAAGCTATTGTTCAGCTTGAGTATCTTTTGGCGCATTAGGTTTACCTGCTGGGCCATCGGCGGCACCGGCGCATAGTCATCGTCACTGGCCACCGGATCGTAGATGGGCTCATCGTCCGACAGATTCGGATCGTGGCCACCGTCGAAAGATCCCAGCCGCATCGAATGGTTGACATACGGCAGCGATTGCAGCGACTGATTCCCATGCATTGGGGCGGCATCCAGCGGACGCAGGTTGGCCATGTTCTGGCGCCGCATCGCATCGACGAGAACGTCGGTCAGGAGGCCAGCGAACTCGGCGCGATTGAAGCGTGCCAATTTCTGACGACCCTGGATGTCAATGGATGTTAGTTTCGGAATAGAAAATTAAATGCAGCAGCAGGAAGGCCAAACCTGATTGCGCGTGGCGCTCAAAAACGGATTGGCCGGCAAAAATGGCACAGTTGCATGATCGGCATTCAGGGTGCTCGTGGACCAGACTGCAAGGGAGAGGATAGTGATTAACTCAGACTGTGGAGAAGGAGAGACTCCACTCACTGGCCTCGCACTCGCGGCGGTCCACCTCATCGTACAGATCCATGACCAGCTCCTCGAACATCTTATTCGGCACCAGCTGCAGCTTGCCACGAGCTATCTTCAGCTGCTCACTGATATCAGCGCCGTTGGCATCGGGTATGATCATGTGGCGGCCACTCTGAAGGCGGAAAAACAATTATTTTGATATTTTTCCAACTAAAAAACTCCCTAAAGCCCTTACTCACCGCATGATCTGGCTTCTTGCCGCCCAAGAACATGATAATCCTATCGGTGACATCGTACATCGCCTCCTGCAGTCTCTCAGCAATGGTATTATGATTGTTGGCCCTGGCCAGCTCTAGCGGTGTGAGCCCGCCATTGCCATCCAAAGCGTTCACATCGGCTCCGTAGATCAGCAGCATCTCGATCTGCGAGGCCTGGCCAAACTTGGCGGCCATGTGCAGCGGCGTGGACAGCTTGTCCTCGTGATAGTAGTTGGGATCGGCGCCCTGGACCAGGAAACGCAGCGATGTCTCCAGATTGCTGGTCCTCACACTGGCATGCAGCTGGCGACTGAGTTCCTGCTCCAGGCTGCCCGAAGTGCCGTTGCCATCGTCGTCGTCCTGCAGACTTGGCTTCAGCACGAACGAGAGATTCACGTGCTTGGCCTTGATGAAGTCGGACTTGGTGGGATGCAGGGCATCCTTGGGCGAGGGCTTGCGCCAGCGAGGCACATGCTTGCCGGAAGCAGAGCCGCTGGAGCCGTCCAGGAGATGGTGCTCCCACACACTGTTGGCGCCGTGGGCATTCAGCGAGTTGACAAAGTTTAGCACCGACGGCTCCCAGTTGCCTTGACGTAGCGACTTTACGATGGAGATGTGCCGCCCCAGGCTGCGGTGGACGGAGCAGCAGTCGGCGCAGAGAAGGATGCCCCGGTTGATGCTCGCCCAGGAGGGATCGCTGGCTCCGCAATCGCCGCACACTTCCGTCTGCAGCCGCGACTTGCCCCGCGACATCTTGCTGCTGCTGCTGGTGGTGCTGCCTCTGCCCGAAATCGTGGGCGTGGTGGTGCTCCTCGTCTGCTGCTGCTGCTCCGGCGCTATAAATAACTTCTTATGCGCTTCGATTATGCTGCTGGCGAAACACATTCAGCATTCCAAGCTCCGTGGCTGCAGGGGGATAAAAAATAGAAATAGAAAACGAAGGAAAACTCTCGGAAAAACTCAAGTGGCATTCGCGTGAGTCAACGACAAACTGAGAGCTCTGATTGGGAATCGGACTGGCTGGCTGGTCAGAGGTCGAGTGTCCCCGAGCTCCCAGTTCACCGCGGCCAATCAATTAGGAAAATTACTTTTAATTAAACGCTGCTGGCTGCACTAAAAAAACATTTGCTTGGCGAAGGCTTTCACTATTTTTGTTTTATTTTTTCCACCGGCCAGTGTGACCAATGGGGTTTAACTGGAAAAGCGCCAGATTTACAGCAGCGAGGATTTTACATTTTTTGCAGTTATCTGGGCGTTGAAACAATCTTATATAAGATCAGAGTGTAGAGAATAATTAACTTTTGTAAAAGCAATCTCTTTACTGCCAGAATAACCCAAGAAAACCCGTTTAAAATTTTCAAAACAATCCAACTAGACTTTCACAGTCCATCGCTGGTCTTACTTAATTCCACATGCATGGCAACGCTGTGAAGCACATATAGTTGTCTCGCTTGCTCTTGCAAAAACATATGTTTATCAACAGAGGCTGGCCATAGTTTGAGAGTCACTGCAGTTTAGAGCACACGTGCAAAACAAAAACAAAAGTGCCGACTTGCATATTATTTATAATTGTTTTTACCGATTTAAAAAGAAAATAACGCTGGCTAGCATGGAGGTGAATAATCTGTACACTTCTGTGGCTTGCAATCGCTGCACGGAATGCGCGGATTGGGGCCCAAATGGCTTGATTGCCTACGGAGCCTGCAATGCAGTTGCGGTTTTGGATCCAAAAGTAACTTCTGTTTATTTCATGAAATTAATAGATAACAGCTAATAATTTGTATATTTCCAGTACAATGGCAACTCGGCCAAGAATATATTTACTCTCGTGGAGCACACAAAGCGAGTAAACACTGTGAAGTGGCTGGATCATGAGAGGCTTCTCTCTGGCGGAGATGATGGAAATGCTGTTCTCTGGAAAGTGGACGACTCTGGTGCCGTCAAAAGTGTGCTCCTCAAGGGCCACACAAGTGGCGTGAATGCTGTGCATGGAGTGCGTCGCGCGGATGGCTCCTGGCTCCTGGCCACCGCTGCTGCGGACAGCAGCATCAAGCTGTGGAGCTACCTCGATGGCATCGCTACTTGTTTCCAGACAATCCAACTGTCGGGCGGCTTCTGCTTCTCCCTTCGTCTCACACTGCTCCCCAGGAGCGATAATGTTCTCTTGGCCTTCAGCGGCGACGACGAGAGCGTTTCCTTGTTTGCGGAGCAGATTGAAGCCACAGGTGGCGGTGATTCCTTGGGCCGGCAGTTCCATCGCGTCCACAAGCTCAGCGGACATGAGGATTGGGTGCGGGGACTGGACTTTGTCTACGATGGGGAAGATCTGCTGCTGGCCAGCGGTTCGCAGGATAACTTTATACGCCTCTGGAGGATTGCGCCTCGCAGCGAGGAGCAGATGCGGGAGAATAGCATAGATCTCCTTCAGCTGAGCGAGAACGATGCCGAGATCAAGGTGGAGGAGAAGATCCTGCAGCTGGGTGAGCAGGCCTGGTATGCGGTCAGCCTGGAATCGGTTCTATACGGCCACGAGGGATGGGTCTACGGCGTCCACTGGCACAAGACAAAGGAAGAAGGTTGGGAAAATATCTATAACACCATAGAAACTATCACTTATCATCTCCCTTACATTCCAGAGCTGCGTCTGCTCTCCGCTTCCATCGACAAAACCCTCATAGTGTGGGCTCCCACCGAGGATGGCGTCTGGTTGGAGCAAGTCCGCGTCGGCGAGGTGGGCGGTAACTCGATGGGCTTCTATGGCGGCAAGTTCTCCCACGACGGTCTCTCGATCATGGGCCACAGCTACCAGGGCGGCTTTCACATATGGAATCAGGATCCAGATAGTCCTCAGCTCTGGTCCTCCAACGTAATTGTGGGCGGTCACTATGGCGAGGTGCGAGATCTGGCTTGGGATCACGACGGAGCCTACCTGATGAGCGTGTCGGCGGATCAGACAACTCGCCTGCACGCTCCTTGGCTGCAGGATGCAGCTGATGCCACCTGGCACGAGCTGGCGCGTCCCCAGATCCATGGCTATGACATGCAGGCCTTGGCCCTGCTGTCGCGCTATAAGTTCGCCAGTGGAGCCGAGGAGAAGATAGTGCGTACATTCCAGGCGCCGGCGAACTTTATCGAAAACTTCCGGCACATCAGTCGGGTGGCGAGCGATGCGGCGGGAGATGCTCTCCTGGATTGTAAGTGTTTCTCCTGTACTTAAGGATATATTTCCCTTAACTTGTCGCTTCCCTTAGCTATTCCCAAGGGAGCCTCTGTGCCCTCCCTGGGTTTGTCCAATAAGGCGGTCTACAAAGTAGATTCCAGCACGGAAAAGGCCAGCGAGGGTAAAAATGTGTATCCCGAAAGCTACTTTGTTCCAATAACTATGAAAACGCCGCCCCAGGAGGAGACTCTAATGCAGAACACGCTCTGGCCGGAGATGCAGAAGCTTTACGGCCATGGTTACGAAATATTCTCCTTGGCCGCCACTGCAGATGGCTCTGTCTTGGCCTCCACCTGCAAGGCCAGCAATGCCGAGCATGCTCAAATAATCCTGTGGTGAGTCTGGGCAAGCGGGAAAGGGGATTCAATTCTACTCAACAAACTCCATCTCGACAGGAACCCAACGAACTGGAAGCAACTGCAGAAGCTGAGCGGCCACCAATTGACAGTCACGCAACTTAGCTTCTCGCCGGATGCCCGATATCTGATCTCCGTGTCCCGCGACCGTCGATGGTGTCTGTACGAGAAGCAGCAGGACTCCACGGCGGGCTACCAACTGGTGGCCAGCACGGACAAGTCGAACGGAGTGCACACACGCATCATTTGGTCATGCGATTGGTCGCACGACGGACAGTTCTTCGTGACCAGCTCGAGGGATGGCAAGGTGGTGGCTTGGCGAAGGGGAGATTCCAAGGAACCTTCTTCCCTGAATGGCTGGCAGGCAGCGGCAGTTCTGGAGCTCAAGAATGAATCAATCACGGCGGTGGCTTTTTCCCGCCATTACCTTAAAGGAACCAATGACACATATATAGTTGCTTTGGGCACGGAAACTGGGCTGATAAAGATATATCAGTTGGTGAAGGGAGAGTGGAAGCTGCTCGCCGACTTGAACAAAGAGTGAGTTGCTATTAATCAGTATTTTCCCCCCATCTTATTCACTCTCTGGAAACTTTTCAGCCAAGCTCATCATCTCACCGTTAGGAGGCTCCAGTTCCGGCCCGGCCAGAAGCAGCAGCTCCAGCTGGCGAGCTGCGGCGAGGATCATTTGGTGCGCATCTACGACATAAAGCTGACATGAGTTTGACTTTGTCTGCATTAAAGTAGCCTTATTAGCTTATTGGCCGCCGCGTTTAATTATGAGTCTGTGCCATCATCATCTGCAGACATGGCCGGGAAAGGGTTGGGTGGGTCTCCCGTCTAGCCTCATGGCGCTATCTAATCTGGTGTTGCAATTAGGCGTGTTCGGGGTTTCCCTTTGCTTCTGTTTTACCCCCGCCACGATAACAAGTTATTGACACCTAATTACGTGCAAAAAAGAAGTTCGATTCGGGTATTTAAGTTGGCCTACTCCCATGTCGGACTCACAGTCTGTTGTAACTTATTCAAGATGAAGGCAGCTATAGTTTTGGCACTGATCGGTTCCGTTTTGGCCGCTCCGCCCCTCAGGCCGATGGAGAGGCCTGATCACGATCAGTACTCGCATATATTTGCGGAAGTGCGACCGGCAGGTCAGAAGCCCCAGAACATGGAGTTGCAGTTCCAGCAGCAGCATCACGTTGTTGAGGGGGATCGGACGCAATACCTGCAGGTCGAGGAGCATCACCAGAACAACCAGGGACAACTGGAGCAGAAGCCTCAGCTTGTTGAGGGTGAGATCAAGCAGCAGCGTCCTAACTCTGCTCCCAATCATGTGGTGGGTCTGGAAGTTAAGCCCGTGGAGCAAAAGCCTCAGCATGTGGTGGAGGTGGAGATTAAGCAGCAGCGCCCTAACTCCTCTCCCAGTCATCTGGTGGATCTGGAAATCAAGCCCGTGGAGCAGAAGCCTCAGCATGTGGTGGAGGTGGAGATCAAGCAGCAGCGTCCTAATCATCAGATTGAACATGAGCAGAGGCCTCAGCATGTGGAGTTCGAGATCAAGCAACAGCACCATGAAAACTCTGCCCAAGGACACCTGGTTTCCTTGGCAGCCAAGCCCATGGAGCAGAAGCCCCAGCACCTTGAGTTCGACATGGCTGTCGACCAGCAGCTGCAGCTTCCCCAGCACCTCGAGCTGGAGATCAGCCAGGATAACACCCAGAGTGGAAAGCACATGATGTCCGGCTCACAAATCCAACACCTAAACCTCAGCCAGCGCCAATAGAGTGACTGCCAAACGAAACATTGTATCCGTATGGGAAAGTGCATTAAATATGTATAATTACAAAAAAAGGAGCTTTTCACTGGCGCAAGTCCTCCCAAGGTGCTTGTAAAATGAGAAATAAATAAAAATGCTTAGCTGGGAAATGGGAACGGGAACGGGATGCAGTCGGCGAGCACAAGGAGCCGCAGTTTGCAATTTCCGTTTAGCTGCTGCATAGTTTCGGGCCAAGACAGCTATGGCCAAAGCCACGTGACCGGGATCGGGGCTGGGGGATCGCGGGGACTGGAGCCGGGGGTGCTGAGTTATGGCCAGAGCGTGCCACCTTTTTAACCGCAGCTTGCAATTTCCGTGCTCCAACTGACTTTATGATTGCCATTGGCTTCTGGCTTCAGCTCTAGCGCCATTGTTGTCCAAACTTTTGGAGCGGACCGGCTCGGAGCTGGCAATGCGGTTAATTGGCTGGCGGCCATCTTTCGCTGGCACTTTAATTATGTTTTCGTGGAGTCCACAACTCCTCCCCTGCCATATATAGTTTCTATATCCATCTACAATGTCGTTGAACCAGCGAGGAGGAGCCACATAGATAAGCGCATAAATCTGCATTGTTCTCGCTTGCCACAATGGGGCAGAAAGTTAACTATTGAATTGCATTTAGGCCACGTCGGAGGTCGATTGTCCTCTCTCGCACCTATTCAGAGACAGCCAATATCCCGGCGGGAAGTGCTCTGCCGGCCCCCATGGCTCAATCGGAATTGGGAAGGGGGCACGGGGGGTTGGGGGCTTGGGGGTTCCTGCGAGGACAGTGTGTTCGCATTGAGTGGGGGCTGATGGAAAAACTGAAACAGAATTCGCGGCTCATGATTGTTTTATTCTTGGGTTTACACTTTAAGGAAATGTTTGGAACTCTTAAAAAGAAGTTTTTGGATTCTAATAATAATATTAAAAATAAAAAACACCTTTTTAAACTGTACTTTATGCCAAAAACACGTCAAGATCTTGTTCAAGGCAACAGCAGATCTGAAAATATAGTATTTTCAGGAGGTAGACACCACTTTCTCCATCAGTATCCTTTGCTAAACGCTGATAAAAGTAAATAAATAAAGAATGAAGGTTTTCTTTGCTTCAGGATTAATTTCCTATATTTTAAGCAGTAGTTTTGGGCTCATAATTTAAAAGTTTAATCAGAAGATATAGCATTTTATAAATATATTTTATATTAACCACCTAATCCACATATTTTCTTAAGGAAAGCACTGTAGATCTCCCCGCAGTGTACCTTTTTCGCACGCTTTTTATTTGGAGTCAAATATTGGCAAACAATGCGGCCATTGCAATGGCGCTACACGCGCTTCCGCTTCCGCAGAAAGTTCCACAAAAATCGCATACATTCATGCATTTGTTCCCCGAAAAAACTTTTGTTCAACTTTCATTGTGCTGTGGCATGATTCCGCACTCTTTATTTATTTTCTTAGCCCCCGCCATTTGTTATTGTTGCAACAATTTTGCATTTTGCGGAAAAAGTTTAAGTTTCAATTGCAGCGAACGTGCCCAAGAGTTGCTGACAGCCACTGGCGCTGGTGCTGGTGCTGCTGCTACAGTGTGGAAACTGAAGCCATTCTGGCCATAACATGTGTAAACATATTCCCCCGATCCAGCATCCAGCTCCGAGCATCCAGCTCCGAGCATCCTGTAGCCAGCTTCCTACGCGCAGCAAACAGACACATTCGTTTGCATGTGTGTCAGTAGTGGATTTCGCTTTGGCTGCGCTTTCTGTTTGCCTGCCATAGTTTTTTTGTTGACTTGACGTCCAATCTTTCCTATACTGAGGGAAAATATTGCTCTAAAATCAGAAAAAGACAGTCTTTTCAAAGGAAATTGAGCTGAATAATTAGTTTTCTTGAAATTGTGGTACAGGAATCAGTTTCTATGGAGCTTAGGTTGTTTTTAATATTTATAATTCAACACTTGTTCTATGTTTATATTATTTAAATATCTTAAAAACACTTTCGGAGCCTCTAAGAATATTTATTAAAGTAACAAATTCCTGAAAATACAATGACAAACCATTGATTTTCCAGTGCATGCTCTCTAGGAAGTTTTAGCGCCTTTTCGCCAAAGTCCTGACCACAGAGCAAAGCGCATAGCTTGATGGGTTGTTGATATTACCCTTATGCTGGTCATCTTTCTCCAAAAATCCCTAGCAAATTAATTATTCCAGTGGGGCAGCGTATGTCGGTTCATATCCATTCATTTTTCTTTCCTTTTCGCTGTCACAGCCCACACACCCCCCCATACATACACCCCACGCATCCACGCATATGTTTCGCTCGTATTTCCGTTTTGACAGCGCCAACAACAATGGCGCACGGTCCATGATTTGTGCATTTCCGCTTTTTGGCAGCACGCACACGCAAACCGGAAGCCGCCGCCGCTGAGCTGCCATAGCTGAAACTGCAGCTGAAACTGCAGCTGGAACTGGAGTTGCGACAAAGCCAATTGATGCGCATTGAGCATTTGGCCTAGTTCGAGGCGAGTGGCCAGTGGTCCGAGTTAAATCGGCCATTGATTAAGCAACGAGTGTAGTCTAGCCTTTTGGCGCATTTGGCGTAACAAGGAAAAGTTCGAAATCGAAAACTTTCGGCTAAGCCAGCAAAGGCCGAAGCGTTCAAAGTTTTTCAATTACCTGACCGCGCTCGGTTTCGTCTCCAGTCTCCAGTATCGTGTTTCCAGAAGGATACCTAGATCCCTGCCAGATCCTGAAACAAATTTCTGGCTCTCATAGTTTTGTTTGCTTGGCTCAAAACGAAAAAGGGAAAGTTTAGCACAAGAAAAGAGGAAAAAGTAGACGGAAAGTGGAGTAAAAAAGCGCAGAGAGAGGGAGAGAGTTGCGGATTTTGATTATAAATATTGTAATATAAACTTAGGGCCAGGTCCATTTAGCGGCTCAATTTAGTGGGCGGTGGCACCGGCTCCTGATCCTGCTTCTGCCTCCGCTCCTGTCCCCGCTCCTGTCCCTGCTCCTGGGGCTTGATTCCGTTTTCATTTGTCTGCCAAGCCTTTGAAAGTTGGAAAACCTTAATTGTTTTCCAATTAGTTGCGCTGTAAAAAGTTTGAAGTTCATTTAGCTCCTGCTGCCCGCTCTCCCCCGTTCGCTTTATCTCCTGCTTTTTGCTTTTTTTCGTGTTCCCTCGCAGTCAACGTGGCGTATGATGAATTTTTAATTACGTGTGCTGCCAGCAAACCAGACACAAAATACATAAAAAAGAAGTAGCGAGCCAAAAAAAAATTGGTAACAACTGTTTGCCACTTGCAAATTGCAGCTGCCAAAAAATAAAAAAACGTGATAAAAAACCGGGGATTTTTTGGGTTGAAAACTCCAAAAGCCAAACGAATGGTTCCCCCAGACACTTGGGAGGTGCAACAAGGACCTGCACATGCAGGCGTTGTGTCCATAACTGCACAGAAAAAAAAACAAAAGAGTGTGGCATAATTACACAGTCGGATCGGAGCATTTAGTCCGCTGCACTTGACAGTGAAACCGAGCTTCCTATTTGAATTTCCCCGGTTCTTAAAGGATTAACTCTTGACTGATTTATGCCGCGGTGTTTGCCGCAGCTTTAAGCCCACTTAAATGCGGCCATTATTCTGTTGCTGCCATGCCAGTTGCTTTTGTATGCCTATTTGCATTTGTATTTGCATTTGTTATTGCATTTGCTCGGCTCAAAACGAAAGCAATTTAATTGTTTTAAGCGCGAATCGCTTTCGGCCATTTTCGACACTCCTGATTGCAGTTGTAAAAAATGTTCGTCAAACAGAAAAAAATTAAAGAGTAAACGGTGTGTTGTGTTCTGTCAACAGTGCAGGAGCAGGAGCAGGGAGAGGAGTAGCAGGAGCAGGAGCAGGAACAACAGCCCCATCATCACCTCTGGCTATGGAAAACCAAACCCGCCACAGGAAAATGGCCCGAATGCAAAAGCCACCGGACATTTTCCCAGCATTTACGATTTCCCTTATTGCTTGCGCTTTCATTTCGCTTCGGACACTTTTCCTGTCGCCTGACAATTTCATGTTTTTTATCAATGCGAGTCTCTGGCGCGAATGCGGCAGAAATGGCATCTGTAATGCATTGCCATCATAACTTTTCTTTCGCCCTGGAATTATGTATTATTTGCAGGCGCCTCTGATCCAATCTGACGGTCCTGGGTCCCTGTTAATGGTATTTTTAAAGAGAAGGTTAACTAAAAGCTTCTAGTTCCTTCACTAGCTTGATAATTATGAATATTTAAGCCTAGCTGCATTTGTCATGACTTAAAAGCAGATTAAACTTTTTCAAACATTTACACAAGTTTATATTTTTAATTAATTAAAGCTCTCACTGAATCATTTTATGAAGGATTATTTATGGCCATTCGGGAATGCTCTTATCAAGGGTACTTTGGGTGCTTGAAAAATAACTGCAAGTTCATTTTATTTTCAAACATAAATCTGCCCTCTCAAAAATTTATTAGACAGTAAATTTGATGATTAATTCCATTGGTGAAAAAACGATTAAACAAAGTTTGCCTCCCTTTTTCATTAGTAATGATTTAATAAGGAGTAAGATATGAATACAATAACTTAAATATGTATAATGAGAGCATAAATACATCGGTTTTGTAGCCTTTAAATAAACTTCCTCCTCGTTGGATTCGCTCCAGTTCATTTTCCCACAGCTGTCAGGATTCTTTCTTCTTTTTTTCTGCATTTTTTCTGATGTCTGTTGAATGGTCGCAACTGCAGGGCGTTAAAGTTAATTTGTTTACGCTGATGTGTCAATAAAAAAATACGGTTTTTGTGACTCCATCAAGGGCTGCGAATAGATTTGTCAGTGCAAAACAAATTTGCGCCATATCGTGCGGATTTATATATTCAATATGCTGTTGAGTGCGATTAAGAGGAAAGCCACTCCGTTCACGTCCATTGATGTGGTTAGCACTGCTCGTTCGCTCGCTGGCAAATGGGGGACAAAGGAAAATCGGGTTAAGCCGAGAAAATCAACTTTGACTTAACAACATTAAAAGCGCACTGCTTTAAAGGCCTTTAAGTTAATTTCCAGAGGCAACTCACTCCCGCCCTCCCCGACCATCCCCGCCTGGCTGAAAAGATGATAAATTTTTATGCCGAACGACTCTGAAGGCAAGTTTATAAGTATGCCTGTGTGTGTGTGTGTGTTGTGGGGCTCGAGGATAGGAAACTTTGGAGCAACACAGCCGCAACTTTAGCGGCGACATTTCCTCCGGGCATTGCCGCAAATTATGCGGTCGGGGACGCCTTTGCCACCAGGAAGAAGGAGCGCAGCCGGAGACACTTAACGAAATGTATTCGAGTTTGGCTTTGATTGTGGCAAACTGAGTGTCGGAGTACTTGACTCCTTAGGTTTAGATTCTTTTATATTTAGGGGATTATTAAACGTAGTGTTCTGTTGAATATTTTGATCAAATTTTAATATATTATGGACAAAGAGATAGATCTGGCCGACTTGACATAAGCAAACAAATCTAAAAAAGGGCTTTATGCCTAGAAAACACAAATATCTTGTCAATGGAAAGCATTAGGCTTGGGCTTACAGCTGTTTCTGACTTTGCCAGGGTTGTCATCCGTAGGACCTCAACATTTAGAGTGGTTACATGCAGTTTGCAGCTAGAACACATTGGGAATTCTAGTGCAACGCGAGCAGGAAAATATCAAATGCTTTGCTTTATGATTTCATAATTAATAATAAGTTATAATAAGTATTCCCAATCCTTAAAACCGAATGCCTTTCTTGGACTTGTAAAATAAATTCATATAAATTTGTCAAACTCAATAGATATAGAATATTTCAAATTTAATCTACATTTAATTGGCTTTATATTTCTCCAAGTGACTGCCAACTGCAAACTGGCAAGTGGCAGCACCTGCTGCTGTCAGTTCGGATGGGATGCCTCGGCACTCATCTCGCCGCTGCCCGCCCGGAACCAACCCCACGGATCTCCAGCTCCCCGCCTGCTTCCCCACGCGCCCTCAGAGTGAGCGATGGCTGTTTGAACAGTGTCGACTGTCATATTACACGCTGCGCGTAATTTGTATAGAGCCGTGCCGTGCTCGTAGTACCCATGCCCGTGCTCATTCCGTTTAATTTATGCATCCATCAATTGCATGAGTGGCGCTAATTGATATTACTCGGCGCAGTGCGAAGTGAGTGAGGAATTGTTTACCGAGAGCATTAAGTTTGGGGCTTTTTGCAATTTATTTGTCCGGCAAACTGCAATAATGCACAAATGTTATAGTAATGCGATTTGGGCAGTCTGCTCCCCTAATTAATGCGAGAAACGCAGCCCCAACATGGACTCGGGGCCATTAGCAAATACTTGCAGCAAGAGCACTTGCAGTATTGATTTTTTTCCCTCCGCCCTTTGCATGCGTGGCCGATGTCAGAGTTCAAATTATGAGTTCATCGCAAGTCGCGGGCACAAAGCAACACTTGCCAACAAAGCTCGGATACACTCAACGTCAGACAACGGCAACTACAGCAGCAGGAGGAGCAGCAGGAGGAGCGCCAGCAACTACAGACAACTCGAGTGTCATTGTCTGAATATGTGTTTGATGGCTGGGTGTGTGGGGTGTGTGTGTGTGGGCTGGTTGTGCCAAACTGGGTGTTGACTAAAAGAGTGCGGGGTCATTTTTCCCGCCTATTTTGCTGCCTTGGACAAATGCCTGCCAGTGCTGGGACAATGCCAATGCACTTCTGACTATTATTTCCCTCAGCAGTCACGGCGTTGGAAAAACAATGACAAGCAATTGCGAAAGAGAATATCAGTTTTTCTTTTTCAATTGTAAAAACAATGCATTGTCGATGACAGGAAATAATTATTTTAATGAAAGCGAAAACGTGTTTACACAATAAACGTGTTGAAAAAACAAAAACTATTTATTATCACGTTAGGAGGGCTCGTTTTTATAATTTAAGTAATAAAACTATATTAATTATGAAATGTACTTTTTTGTAGTTAAGAAATTCCATTGGAGGACATTTTTATGGGAGCCCAAATCATATATTTTAACTCGATTTATTTTAATTACTCTGTAAGTGAGTAAACTGCTTTAAATAGAACAAATAATAAGTCAATAAGTTAAGTTAATAAGTTAAGTTATTCTTAATTTCTTACCAAGTATTTCTAGCAACATTTTTGTATTTTTTCTGAACGTTTTTCCTTGAAATGCAGTGATTCCGACGCCAACACAGCCAGCTCCTCGGCTGACACCTCTCCTCGGGGGCCTGGGGATCAACTGGGACTTACTCACACATGGAGAGAGACTTCCGCCCGGAGGGAATGGACGGACCCGAGAGCGCCGGCTAGTTGACCATAAACTAGCTGGGTGCTGACCCCGTCCTCGGTTTGACTGCCGCTGTCAAATGTCAACGGAATGGGCCAGAGCTCGGGTTCGGCTTCGGGGCAGAGAGTCGCCTCCTTGGTTTTAGACACAGCATTTGCTTTTGTTATTTCACCTGCAGATGCATCCACCTTGTTGTCTGCTTGCTGCTGCTGATGGCAGCGAACAATGTCGAGGAGTTGGGAGCCTGGCTTAGTCGGGACTATTATGATGAGCAGAGCTCCGAGCTTCGGGAGATTGAAGGTTGGCAGGGAGAGTCTGGAGCCTGGAGTTCGGGCAGGCCGTGTTAATGACAGCGGAAGTGCACTTTATTTAATTAATATGTTATAATTATAAAGTGCTTATGTGTCTGCTCATGTGTGTGTGGAGTGGGCCGGGCGGATAATGTTTGCCGGGATTAAGGGTTCAAAGTGCCAGAGAGTGCAGCAATTCCGCTAAGCAAATAAAAAGTGCGAGGCAAACGCAAATACAAACACAAATATAGTGTGGGAAATAATTAAAAGGCTTTGAAGGGTGCACTCGTGGCAAGAGATACCTCAGGTGAAACTTTAATTAAATTATATAATTAATAAAAACCCTCAATTACTTACATTTGTAATATAAACCCTTAATTTATGAACTTAATAGTTTGAGGTGCTATTAAAGGGGAAATCCCCAGTTTAGGGATATGCAGAAATAAAGGCAAACATCTAAATATGAAAAAGAATTTTGTGCAAATTTCTTTAAAAATATTAAAAGATAATACAGGATGTATTCAAATACTCTAATTTGTTCAATTTAATTATATTTTTGTTACATTTTAAATTCCTTATAGTGTCATGACACAGGGCATAAGTTTTCATTAATTCGAGTTTTCATTAGAGGCTTGACATAGGATT
>JAEIIF010000941.1:0-21207 GCA_018874455.1 Drosophila trapezifrons
ATGCGGAATTCAATTACAAAAACTTTTGAAATCACTATGCGTTTTTTCCGCCAGTGTATTTGGCGGGGCAGTGAAATCGTGACAGTCGTGGCTAAACAAAAAGCTTTTGCGCCATGCTAGGTGCCACTCTGCCGCCCCCTTCCCCTCCTTCCCCTCTCTGGGCCAACTCACACACACATGACATGATTAGTATGTTAGACACGTACGAAAGTGGTCATTAAAATGAAATTCCAGTTTAGTTCAAGTTGGTAATTTTGCGCAGTTGTTGCAATTTTTCCACTGCCCTTCTTTTGTTTTGTTTCTGTTCCTGTTTCTGCTTCCTTTTTCCTCTTTTTCCACTCTTTCCTCTCTTTCCTCTGCTTTTTTGCCAGCTTTTTTTCCTGTGGCCTGCTGATATTTTACTTTTCGTGTATGAGAAATATGCTCTCGACATATAAATTCGATTTTATACGTTTTATGTTTGCTCAACGGTTTTCCTGTACTTTCCTCTGTCTTGGCTGCTTTTTTCTGTTTTCTGTTTTATTTATTTTTTTTCGTATTTGGCTTCTGTTTCGGATTCTGTTTGTTGTTTGTCCCTGTTTGTTTTTGTTTGTGTGCCAAGGGTCCTGGGGTTCCGATACCCACACACACTCGCACACTCGCACATATTTAAGTACATAAAAATGTGAAAACAGCAAACACAGACACATTCCACGTATTGTTGCATATTGCATATTTTATGTGCCACTTTTTGCGCTACTTCTACGCGGGGTATACGGTTTTTGTGGGGCAAAAAAAAAGGAGCCTGCATTTATTTAATGAATATATAAATCTAACTCTGGCAGTTATCAGGGGAATATATATTTTTTTAATTGATCTATAAACATTTGCCAATGACTTTTAATAGTGTACAGATATAAATAAATATGAAATATATGAGAATCTGCAATTAGTTCGATTATAAATATTTTATTGGTTGTAAAAACATTTTAAGGGTATCTGCGCGAACGAAATATATTTTGTAGTTTTTGCAACATTCCCAGGTTGCTGGGAATTATTTAACAATTCGTTGTTTTTACAGCTTTTGGCAAACCAACTCCACGTCCTCGTCCTCGTCCTGTTTTTCTCTTTAAAATGCGCCTCGGCTTTCGTTGCCTGCTTTTAGGCTAATTCAAAGTTATCTCCTGACTGGCGAGGGGAAAAACCGTGCGAAGAGTCGGGAAACATTTTTGGCATTTTTTTGCTTCCTTCGCTTTGTCAATTTGGGTGGCCAACACACACACACACACACACACTTACAGAGAGGGGCCAGAATATTTTTGGCCCCAACAGCAAGGAGGAGAAGGAGGTGTCGGCATAATAACTGAAATATTTTGGCATCCACTTGGACCGTCGTCGTCGTCCTTTTTCGGCCATTGCCCAACGTCCAACGTCCACCGCCCACGTGTCCTTGTCCAGGGTGTCCTTATCGGGCAGTGTCAACATGGCCCCGGAACCGAGGCCTGGCTCCAAATTGCAAACAAGGCAAATAAATAATTTTAGCATTTTTATGCCAACTCAGCGGAAAGCACACACAGACGCACACTAAGCGAAAATTATTAAAAACTTAAAACCGCCTAATAGTCTATTTATAAAATAAATAAATAAAGAAACTATATCTATACCTATGCCTGTAATACATAAAGAAACTCTATCTATACCTAGACCTGTAATAAATCCGAATTACTATTTTTTTACCACAAAAACAGTTTGAAAATCTATCTTTTGCTTTGCCTAAACTACACTTTTATGTTTAATTCCATGTTTAATATTTAAATTGAATTAAAAATGTAAAGGGAACCCTTTTCCATGGCCATGGCTTTATAGCTTAGTGTATTTCGTAAAGCGAGACTCCTTGACACTTACGTTGATCGCAGTAGGGTCCTTTCCAGCCGCGCTCGCAATGGCACTCGCCCTCGATGCAGCGTCCGTGGCTGGAGCAATTGGGAACCTCGCACTCGCCCACCGGAATGTCGCACTCGGCGCCCTTCCAGCCCTCCTCGCAGTGGCACACCCCGCCGCCGTAGTGTCCATGGGCCGAGCACAGGACGGGACAGACGCCTGGAAAATGGAGAATGGGTGAAAAATGAGTAAAACTGCGAGTTTGGGGTCAGTGAGTGAGAAAAATAAAGTAAAATCAAAGGGTAAGAGGCAGGGTTACTGTACAGTGGTTTGAGGTATCATATAATAGAATAATACTAATAATAATAATAATAATTTAGTAATAAATAATCAAATTAAGGAATTAAAAACTCAAACTCAAGAACTTCTAAAAATTAAAGCCCCATCTATAACCTTTTTCCACTGTGCAAGGGCATATAAATAATAAATAATCCCTTATTGACACTTACTCTTGGAACAGTCCACGCCCTGGTAGCCATCGATGCAGTCACACTTGCCCAGGTAACAGCTGCCCCGGCCGGAGCAGTCGTTGGGACAGGTGGTGCTGACGCCCTCGGCCTCCTCGGCCAGCAGGGACACCGAGTGGGCCACCAACTCATCGTTGTAGACCGAAATGAACCACAGACCCGTATCCAGATACTGAAGCAGGGACACATTCACCGTCATGGCGTCCACGTCGAGAGCTGGCAGGCCGGAATCGCCGGCGGATCGCTTGTTCAGCCAGTGGCTTCCCTGCGGCTTTCCGATCCTCTGCAAATGCTGCTTGGCTGTGTCCAGTGGCGTCTCCACATCGTAGGCCTCACTCGTCTCGAAGCTGTGGCTATCGTCCTGCTCGGAGTCATCACGATCGTGTTCCTCGAGGAGGCGAGTCCTATCGCGCTCCTCCTGCCGATACAGCTCCAGATCCTGTTGGCTAGCAATGGAGTTAATGGATGCATTGGAGCTGCGACGATGTCGCAGATGGCTGTCGAGACGTCCGCCCTTGATGAACTCCACAAAGTCGTGCTGCGTCACCGAGGGAGCCACGTTCCGGCGGGAATAGACGGCGAAGTGGGCGCCCCAGGGCAAGGTGAAGTTGAATCTGATGAAGGCCGGATGCTTGTTGCGGAATTCCAGGGTCCAGAACTGATAGGCGGGTATGGTGGCATGGTAGGCCTCGTTGAACTCCTTCAGCTCCACCACGCCGCCAAGCTGCGGCTGCAGCGCCTGATGGTGATGGTGGCCACCTAGTCCTCCGTTCGGCTGCAGTAATTGACCGCCCAGTCCGCCGTTCAAGCCCCCGTTCGAGCCGGCTATGCCGCCGCCGTAGGTGAGTTGTTGGTGATCCTGCAGCTGGGTATTGGTGGCATCCAACGGGGTCAGCGGCTGGTTTATCGAGTGCGGCTGCTGTTGCTGCAGGAGCAGCTGCTGCTGGATTCCCGCATTGCTACCGCCTCCTGCGCCGCCCGCCGCCGGATTCAGCCCGTTCTGGTGGTTGTGATTGTGGTCCGAGGTGCTGGTCTGGATCGATTCCTCTGTGGGATAGGCGGTGGCCACGCCCTTCTCGTTCGCCTTGGCCAGGCCGCCGCGTAGGTCGTGTGGCTGCGACTTGACGTCCTGCACTAGGATGCAGTTGGTGCTGTCCATGTTCGGCTTCATAGAGTTGACTGCTGCAAGGGGTCAAGAAAAGGGTGAACGGAAAGGCAAAGTTAGTAATAAATCGATTAATTTAAATATATTTGTATATCGATATTTATCGAGGAAATCGATGGGAAAATCGATTATAATTATATTAACTTTTACATGTAAGAGTGTGCGCTTTTTTCATGACTTTTAAAGTGTTTATCGATATTTTAACGATAAGTAGATATGTTTTCTTAATTAAGATACTAATTTATCGATTATATCGATATGCCATGCACAGTTTCTGAATTTCGATAGTCTTTATCGATATTTTAACGATTAGTAAATATGTTTTATTAATCCAGATATTATTTGATCGATTATTTCGATGTATCATGTACAGTTTCTGCATTTCGATACACATTCCCAGCAGTTTTTTAATGGCAGTACGTATCAGCATATGTCAAAGTGGAAATTTCATATTAAGAATATATCTTCTGGCTTTATTTTATGTAAAATAAATATATATATCATTTTTCATGCACTTAAAAGTGCAATTAAAGGGCTGAATTATCCTTGTTGGGAAGGAATGGCATAGCTGCTGCCTTCCGTTCGTCTTGTGGCTCTGTCAGATTCGCCTCTTGGCTGGATTTTCGATTCGGCTTTGGCCAAATGTGCGCCCATAAATCGGCAGAGTGAGAAAGAGACAGAGAGAAAGAGGGAGCGAGAGAGAGACAGAGAGCGTAGAGAGAGATGGTCATAAATTTGGTCCTCATGCTGCCATTCGGGCCAAGAGAATCGCAATAATGTCTTCTGTGGTGCTGTAGTTGGTGGCTTCAGCTGCTGCACCGCCCTGTTTTTCACACATAAATTTTGGCATCATATTTTAACGCCATATTAATATGCACACGAGTATAAATCAAAAACTACCCCACACACCAGCACACCAGCACACTGGCACACCAGCACACTCGCACACACTGCGGATCGCACAGACACACACACACAAAGTGGCCGTTGTTAACACGTTCGCATTTTGCTTCGGCAAAATGGAGGCAGGTCCTGGCTATCGTTTATCGATAACTATGGCCGGCAATTTATGGTCATTTGGCAGTGGGAATGCGGCGCCAGCAGGTCCTGGTCTCGGTCCTGGCCACCAGGACATGCAAAAAAGAGACCAGCCAAATGATTGAAGGACTGAAGCTGAAAAGCCTGGCTTAAGGAGGTTAAAAACGGGAGTCCTTTAGTGGAAATTTCCTTATATATAAATTATTTGTAATTTTTACTAACGAGCTTAATACATTTTCTGATTTAATGGTTAATGAGATCCACAGAAAATGTACAACTATAAACTATAAGTATTTCCTTTTTTGTAAAATATAACTAAATTCCCTTGAGAGTTTCCTTCGGGTAGTTTTCCTGCCCAGCTCTTGCCCCTCCCACTCTCATTCACTGGAATGTATTTATAGAACACCCTTTTTCTGACAGCTTCAATCGCGTCATCAATCACCGCCCACCCATCATCGAGTGGCTCAAATCATCTCACATTTTTGGCCAGCACTCCGTGGGCCCTGGCGAGCAATTAACCATTAAGCGTATATCGATCGAAATTATGCTAATGGGACATATTCGATATGGCGGCTATATATAGAGTGGGGGCACAGTGTGTACACACTCGCCCGCAAATAAACCCACACACACCGGAGTGCGGCGGGATCATAAATATATGAATGATGACGGGGCTCCCGATTCCGATTCCAATTCCAATTCCGGGCACTTGACAGGACACAAAACATTTCGTTGACATGTAAACCAATTCAAGGGAAACAAGGATCCATTGGGGAAAGGAAGGAAAGAATACATAGAGAGCGCCGCGGCGAGTATCATTAATAAATTAAGAGCTCTCGGCCCAGTTGGTTCTATTAAGTTAACAAGCTTTTCACTCGAGTGTCCTGTCCCCTCTCCATAAAACAAACAATGGGGAATTTCCTTGGCCCGGCTTTCCTTCTTTTTGGGTTGGGTTTCGGGTTTCCTCGGGTTTCCATCTCCTCCTCCCCCCGTTGGTTCTTGTGCACCAATTAAATTTGATTACAATTTGGTCCCCCCAGTCCATGGCGGTATATAGATCCATCCATTACCACCCCCATGTTTTACTCACGCTAATGGTTATTTAGTTAGTTTTTTATTCCAAGAGCAAGACGAAGAAGCCAAGCATAAGTTGTATAGATTTTTAGCCATCTTGGGGATGAGGAGGTACAAGGAGAAATAAATATCACAGATGGTCTATAGACCCTTTTCGTATGTCTCTGTGATATTTTAGAAAAAATAAACCTCATTTACAAGGTAATTTTGCGGACATGGACTATATTTTTCAGGTTAAATATTTATCTAAATTTATTAGAACCTTTCAATTGTGGAACCATTAAAATTCATAATAAATATAAGCACCAAGGCCTGGAACTGTTAAATATTTATTTATACATCAAAGCTCAAGCAAAACTATTGATATTTTTTCACCGTGCACATCTGCACATCATTAGTGTGACATATGCCGCCCCCGATTTCCCTCGATATGTCCCCCCACTCTTCCTTTCTTTTTATTTAGCATTTTTCCATTTTCCCCACATACATCCACATAGACAGGGACGTAGGTGGGGCAGGCAGCACTCCTTTGGCTTGGCTTGGCTTTATTTTTAGACCCACTCAAGTTCTGCTCCAGTTGCTGCCTGCTGCCGGCTCAAAGGGTGTGCAACGGATGTGTTCGATTAATTATTTCCGCCTCCTGCGAAGTGGGCAATAACTTTAGAAGCTCTTCGGGAAGCTCTCGCCCCTCCGCCCTCCATTCTCCGCCACTTTCGAATCCTTCGCCAGCCATGAATAAAAGAGTTCTCGACTAATGAGACACATCATCAGGTCGGTCCTGGCCCTGGCCACACTCTTTTGCCTAATTGCTCCTGCCGGGTTCCGAACCAAAAAACCTTAGAAAACTAGGGGCCATCAGAGCGCACCGAACGACGAAAACTAGGGCCATGTCCAGAGTCCAAAGTCCAGTGTCAGGGTCAGGAGCCGAGGCAGGAAAATTTATGAAACATTTTCTTAATTGCACTTCCTTGAGGAAAATAATTTATTTAAACGACATGCGCACACCTTTGGCAGGGCAGAGAGACGTGGCGAGGGGAGAATCGAGAAAGGCGGCGCCACGCCCTCCGGCCATTACAGCTGCCAGTGACAAATGTCCGTTTCGTGCGAGTGTGTTCGTTTTGTTTTGTTTTGTTTTGTGTAATTTAAATTGAAATGTCTTTCAATATGTTTCTGCCCGTCTGCACAAGATTCCCACAGAAAAGGTTCATTTTATTTCCTCAAATTTGGTCTCAATGGCCAAAATGCACATATTCAGTGCGGGCAATGGCACAAGCTATCGATAAATATCGTATCGCTATTGTATATAATTTTTAAATATTTTTATTTCCTTATTAATTACCTTAAACGATGAAATTCTTATAAAATCCCTTACAGCTTGGTCTATTTACGATACTAAATCGATAGGATAGACTTTTAAACAATTCCGATATTTTTTTACTTAATCGATTTTTTCGATAAATATTTGTTTACAAAAAAATACCGTTTTATAAATTATTTTTTGACAATTTGTATTTAGAGATCTCCAAACTCGCCTCATTATTATTTAAATGAATAAATATTTCCGCCTTTCTGCTCCCAGTAAGTTTATATTTCGCACAAGCAATCGAAAAAAAAACCCATAGGTATCGTACATATTTATCTAATTAATTGCTTATTAATCATATTGAATGATGAAATTCTTCTAGGATCCACAGTTCAGTACAGTATTGTCTATATACGATAAACTATCGATAGTATAGACTTTTAAAAACTTTCGATATTTTTCCATCTCGTGCGATTTTTACGATAAATATTTATAATAAAAAGTTTGCCGGCTCGAGGTCAATATTTATCTTAAAAAAAAAACCGTTTTATCAATTATTTTCAGATGCTTTTCTCTAGAGTTCTCTGAAGGTCTCCCCATTATTTTTAAATCGATAAATATTTCCGCCTTGCTGCTCCCCAGTATTTTAAATGATTTTAATGCCTACGCATTAATTGAAACCGACTGTGTTGCTGTTGTGTTTTTGTGTGTTTTTTCTCAAATTTCTCATGGTTTTTGCGAAGCCACACACACACATTCTTCGGCTCGGAATTTTCGCCTCAATTCTCGTCCATTGCTAATTGACTTTCTTTGTTGCGGTTGTGCGTGACGTTCGCATTTCCGGATGATTGGCCCCCACTTGGCCACGCCCCCGAGCATGTTTACCATTTACCATTTTTCATCTACCATTTACATCCACCATTTACCATTTTCGGCCCTAAAAACAAAAAAAAAAATAGGAAAAAGGAAACACGAAATGCGAGCAGGACAATTTCCGAGTGCTTTGCATAATTCGCTGGCTAGGCGCACAAGGAAACCGCAGAAAAATGAACAATTCCATTCACTAATTGGCAGCTGGCCCGGTACAGTGAAGCCTCACCGGATCGGTAGCGTTTGTTTGTTGTGCATTTGATAGGACACACTTTGCGGTTTTGTCTATGTCGGAATTTGAAAAATAGCCAAGCCAAAAGTCAATTACCGAGACGAAACAAATGAGAATATGGCCTTCCGTTCAAGGAAAATATTCGAGGCTACATTGTAAGAACAAATGTAAAGAAAGGAAATATATTGGTTACATTTCCTGGAATTTTAATGACATTTAATCAAGGTAAAATTGGATAAATATAAGAATTCAATAAAATCAATCCATAAATCAATATATTTCAGGGACTTTTGTTGATATTTACCAGCATATATCATAGTCAATTTTAATTTGGATTTTATATTTAATAGTTTCCAGCATTAGAACAGAGTTTCCCTTTCGGAAATCCATTAAAATTACTCATAACTGCAAGGACTCTCGATCGGAATTGCTGCGGAGTAATTAAGCCTGTGCTACTTAAATACAGCCTGGTTAGTTAGTTAGTTAGTTACCTTTCGAGCGGCTAAGACGGCATCCTGTTGCCGTAATAACTGCTGGCATAATCGGCTTATGGTTAGCTATGAACACGGCTGAATATTCCTTGGATACATATATATTCTCTGCCAGATACATTGCAATTTTCGGAATGGAGCGAAGGGGAATCATGTCCTCTTCCTGCTGCTCCTTCTCCTATTCCTACTCCTCCTACCCCAACTCCAGTGCATCTAATTTAAGCCGAGCTCGGAGATCGGGGCAAGTGGAAGAATAGCGCAGAAGAAAATGGGGGCGTGGCCGGGGAAAACCGCAACACAGAGAGCCAAAGGCAGCAACAAATTAAATTTCCAGCAAACCGCAACGCAAAGTGAAATGAAAATAAAATCGCATAAACTACAAGGCCAGCTGCTGTAAATGACAACGCCGATAAGATGTTAAAGGGGGGTCAGTTGGCTGCTTTTTCCAAGGGGGGCGGAGACGCACTTCCATGGGCGGAAACTCTGAGCGGGGAAAGTGGAAGGGAAAGGAAGGCAGAACGCAGGACAGCACGGAATAAGCCCCATGGGGTCATAGTAAAATAGTAAAGGCAACAAAAGCAGCAGGGCAGTAAGGCATGCAACCACACAGAGGCAGCGTGGGCAGGCAGGGTTTTATCAGGGTGTTGGGGGGGTTGCTCTTCCAAGAGGGGGGCCATGGCTATGGCTGTGGAGTTTCCACACAGATGGATGCACGAACGCACTTGGCCATTTGGCATGGCCAAAAACACAGTGAAAAATATATTTAAAATTATGCATGCTTAGCTTGAGTGGAATTTGGCTAAAATCAGTTGGGAATTATAGCAGTAAGGGATTAATAACAGCAAATATGCTTGAATTGTAATTAATAACCATTAATTTATATTAATTAATTAAATATTATTATTAATATTATTAATTTCTTATTAAAACTATATCTTGTGACTTTATAATTTCGATTTGAACGATTATTTCCTCAGTGCAAGCCCGCAGGGCCAACAGGGGACTAGAACAGAGCACAGAGGAGCAGGACAGAGTGGGGCAAGCCTCCAGCTGGCTGTGAAACAGTGCATATCGAATGAGTTTCCGATAGTTATCCGCTTAAAAATCGATTAACCTATTTCCGATAACTACTGCAATGCGCATCCTGAAAGAGCCAGCTGCCAGTCAAGCATATTAACTGCTGTCTGTCTGTCCCTGTCTGTCTGTCTGTCTGTGGGTCTGACTCTCTCTCTCCCTGTCTCTCTCATGCTGCTGCTTTTGTTGTGATAGAAAGTGGCACATTTGTAAATCGCTGGGCAAACATTTATGCAACTTTATGGGCGGTTGCTGCCGCTGCTGCTGCTGCTGCTGCTGCTGCTGCTGCGGTTGCACTTGTCTCTCCTCTCGCACACTGCTGACATTGCGGCCGATTATCGGGACAGATATGACAGCTGCATGCTGAGATCGCAATGCTATATGTGTGCCGCATGCCTCATCTTCCATAAGCATTTTATGCACACAAGCGTGCCACAGAGCAGACTTGGCTGTAGTTTTTGCTCTTTCCCTCAAGTATTAAGCGTAATTTTTAATTTACAAAATAAATGTAAAGTTTAAGTACTTTATTTATTAATTGGATTAATTATCTGCATATTTCCTGGCCCCCCCTTTCCCCTATTTAATCTCCTTTGAAGCCTTGCTTCGCTTGGCCCCCATAAGTAGGCTATGAAAAAATACTCTGGCTTTATTCTCACAGCTTTTTGTGTTAATTTACGCCTCCGCATCTCTCCCATCAGCATCAATTGGGGCGATTGTTTGTCTTCGGTCTGAAGGGAGGGGGCGTGGCTGTCATGGCTTGCTTGCCGTATGCAAATCAAATTAAAGAGAACAACTCGTGAGGCTGACAAGGCAAACAACAAGCCAACGCAGCAGCCTGCCAGCCTTCCAGCCTGTTAATTAACTGACAATGGGCCCCGCACGCAGCCATATTTGTATATGAGTATGAAATTTCACAGTATATATGGCCTACACACGAGCATATATCTTTAAATGGGTTAAAAAACAGCTGGCACGCCCGCAAGTGTTTGCTAATTTTATGGCAAAGGCCCCAGCCCACACTCTGTGGCGCCTAATTAATAGAAAATTATTGCGGGTGGAGGCGGAGCAACTTCTGTAGCCAAAAAAATATTAGCACAAAAAATAGAAACTCATTTCTGGTTCACCTGTTAGCTCCCCCAGTGGCAGTGTCTGTGTCTTGGCCCCACAGTTGTTGCGGGCGGAAAACTATTCAACCATAAAACGACCCCCAAATAAGCGTGAAAAGACAGAGGCGAAGCGTAAATTCATTTACCACACACACACTGGAACACACACACTCCAGCACACACACTCGCCTCGCACACACTCACAAAAGCTTTTTACACAAATGAGTTTATGGCGGTTAGAATGGGGGTTAAGTTTCCCACAGACACAGCACGCTCAGAGCGAGGGGCGCCACAAAAATTAATACATTATTTTAAAAAGATAAATTTGCAGCATGTGCTGCTGGCTGCCGCCTCTGCTGCCTCCGCTGGCTGCTGCCAACAATTAAATCAGTGAAATCCACACGCAGCAGCCGAAAAATGCCACCCCACGGCTGCTCTCCACAAAATGTTCACAACTTTTCAACTTAAATTCATTTTGTGCCAAAACAAAAAGCGGGGAATGGGTGGCATTAAGGCTGCGGGGCGCCAAGTGGCATCTCTCACACATATACATACATATATATATATATATACGCATATACATGTATATATCTTACCCGTGGCTGTGTTGTAAATTTGTTTTCGTTCACTTGCAATGCTGTGTGACACCGCCGCAGCCCCATCATCAACAACCTTGCCCCCCGTGCCACCCCCCAAAACAAGCCGCAGCTTTTAGCCAACTGTAAATCAGTGCCTCCGACTCTCGAGCAGCTGCTGCCGCCGCTTCTTCTCCGTAGATAATAAATTAAACGCAGGGAGAAAGTGAGAGAAAGAGCGGGGGGGGGGCCTGGGGAGAAGGCGGTGGAAAATCAAGGAGAAAGTGCGGCGGCGGCGGCGGTGGCGGTGTGGAGATGAGTGGCTCGAATTTGGAATGGTTTTGGCACAAACAAACAAGTCCGGGGGATGGATGATAAAGCGCCAAAAGCTGTCAGGTTGCCCGAAAAATAAATAAACCATAATATTCCAAACAAAACTTGAAATATCATAAGTAATTCTGTTAATTCTACAACATAAACTCTCCTTACAAGCAGAAAACACCACAAAAACAATTAATTAATTAACATTTTAACTATTAAAATGTCAAATATTTCCAGTTCCAAGACAAGTCTCAATAAATCCAACTGTTCGATTAATAAATAAACATTATGTCCACGTTTCCGGCTAGACAACTTGTTTACCTGAACGCAAATCACTCACAAAACCGCAAGGAAAGGATGGAGGAAGTTCTGCCACATAAATTTGAATGCCTTCGCGTAAGATTTATCAAAAGAAGGGAATAAAATAAAAACCAGTTGGCAGTAAGGAAAACCCGTGTCGGAAAATGGCGAAAAAGGAGTAAAGTGGCAGAAAGGAACCTGGCAGCCCAGATGTCGACGCACAGACGCTAAAAGTGTCCAAAAAGTTGTGCCAATGTTTCACTAGATAAAATGCCAGGGCACAGAGGCCACCGCAGGAAAATTTCTAGGGGGGGTGGTGCTAGCCCCCTCTGCTGTCAAGGGGGGGCCTGGAAAGGTGGCAGAGGCGTCGTCATCGTCGCCATTGCCGTCAACGGTTGGCAAGGGCTGCCTCACTGCCTGCCTGCCTGCCAACCGTCAACCCTTTTGTTTCAAATTAAAATTTACATATTTTAATGTGCAAAGTTTTTGCCAGAGAGCAGAACAACAACAACAAAAACAACAACAGATACGGACAGCGGCGTGGGGCCAAAATGGGAGTGTTAAGGGGGGAAAGCCAAGGGTTCGCCAGAGCAGAAAAGAGAAATGGGCAAAAAGAATTAAATTGACCTGTAAATATAATTTGGAAGGCAGCAGCAGCAGCAGCCAGGGACGGCACAAAACGTGTTTAATTATCAAGTTGTAAACAAAAAACAGCAGGAAAAACCAACCAACCAACCGGTGGGGGAAAATGGGAAATGGCAGTGGTGAGGAGAGGGGATAAAAAGGGGAAGGGCAGGAGCAGCATCCTTGGGATGTGGCAAGTGCAACTTTTGCAGATGAGAAAAACATTAAAAAGCCATTTTCATATCTGTTATCAATCCAGGTGAGATCTGCTAGAAAAAGCTGCATGGCTTTTTAGTTTGGCCTTCATTTATTTATAAATAAACCGGAAAATAGGCAGCAATAAAAAAAAGTTTGCTGTTAAAATAAAGATAACTGATTTGGCATTGATATTTCGCTATAATAATAATTAAAAGGCATTTAATTGGCGAGCTTTATAACTGAATTTAGTGAAGTGGGACACAGTAAATTAAGAAGTTCTATAAACTTATAAAAATAATTAAACTTTAATAGTCTCAACGTTTATTCAATTTTCTCTATTAACTTTCCTAAGCATTGACTCAAATAGAGAGCTGTTCACTCTAAACGCGAGCAGTGTGACCTTGCTATCTGCACAACATGAAGAACATTGCGTGCATTTACGAATAGTAATAACTAATGCAAGGAATTAATGAATTTCAATCGAATAAACTTTAATAGTCCCATCGTTTATTAATTTTCCTAAGCCTTGACTCAAGTAAGAAGCTGTTCACTCTAATCGCGAGCAGTGTGACCATGCTATCTGCCCTAAATGAATTAAGAACATTGCGTACTTTTACGAGTAACAATAACTAATGCAAGGAATTTCCTATGTGATTTATAGAGGAGTTCCCCGTAGCCACACCCCCTGGACTCTCCATCAGCATTTCGACATCATCATCATTCTGGCGGTTGCCACCGAACTTCGACCTCGGATGCGATGCCAGGCAATGGATGCGGTTTCTAATTGCTTGTCAATTGTGCTGGAGCCCGACCATCAGTTGGCACATTTATCAATTAGCATTTTGAGGCAGCCCAGGAATATGCGAGGTATATGCTATGTATATATACATATAACATTTATATAGATGTGGGGAGTAGGGAGTATATATATGGCTTGTTTGCCTAGGGCAATGCTCCGTCCAATGTTGGGTTTCTTGGCCCGTCAAGTGGGCGTGTGTGTGTGTGTGTGTGTGTGTGTGTGGAAGTTAACACCATTTAACGCTAATGTAAAGCAAACACTTTGATGTATTTGCCTTGTTATCGCTTGTTTGTAGTTTGCACTTATGCACACTGAGCGAATATTTGCCCAGGTACGCGTGTGTTTTGTGTATTTTTCATTAACCGTGTTGGTTGGCCATTCTTGGCCGACAGTTCTTACCTGCAAAGTATGCCACCATGGCGGTTAGGACGACGGATACGAATATTAAGGCGATGCTCAAGCATTTCCAGGAACATCGGTGCTGACAGCGTTTATCTATGTGAAACCTGCGAGAGTACACAAGAAAAAATATAGAATAAATATGCTATAGTATAATATATATGTTTAACTGAGAGGGGACCGTTAAGCAAACTGAGCAATGCATTTGTAATTAACAAAGGGGGCCGGGGCGACCGCAAGACAGGGATAGATAAAGCCACTCGCCTCTATCACTATCTCCATGTCTCTGTCCCTGTGTCCTCCACCATGTCCTGTGGCTTTAGACGCTTGACATATCACAAGGACCACAGAAACCAGCCAACCAAACAAACACACACATGGAGCAGGCAAAATCAAGGGAGTACACAGAGCAAAAAACATGTAGAGACAACAAATCTAAGATGGGAAGGAGTTTAGCATAGAAAATACACAAGCAACAAGGTTCGATTAACGGAAAAACAAAATTTTAACTGGATAAGAAGTGTAGTGTGACCTTATCCCTCAATTAAGACAGTGTAACCATGCTGCCTATGCAAAAAAGGTACTAAAATATAGGAAAACCTCAAATACACCTTCTAAAAATCCACCAAGACCTACAATAATTTATTCTCAGTGTCCTAGGGCTGTAAAAAAATAGAAGAGAAAGCGGCGAGCAGTGCAGAGTTAGTACGCCAATGAGTTTGTCAACTGCTGGCAACAGCTGGCAACTTTTTTAATAAAGCTCCCGACCGAAAAGGCAACGCATGCAAAATGATGCACAAGACTGAGGACAAAGACCAGCGTTCCCCAACGCCTTCCACCCTCTACCCCAAGCCATAACCCCCCCGAAAAAAGGGTGTTAATCACACATACAGCCAACAAGTCTAAGCCGCCGCAGGCAGAGCTGTCAAGTCTTTCGGCGTGGTCGCCTCTAATTGCGTAAAAGTTGAACGAAACGCTGACGGAGGGAGTTACAAAACTCGGGGCGGGCGGGAAAAGCGGAAAATGCGGTGCGGGGATGGAGTGTTCGAGGAAAGGGCGCAGGGACCTGCCAGGAAGGACGGGCAAGGCGTGGTCCCAGCTTAAAGAGAATTAACAATTCTTGAGTTGGCAACTTTCGAAACTTGGCCAGAATTGGGTTAGACTCGAAAGTGTCCGAGTCAAGCCTTCAAAGGTGATTCAACTCTGGTGGGGAAAAGCGAGTGCAGAGGGGAGGAGCAGGGAGCAAGTGGGAAAATCTCCTCGGGGAAAATTCTTTAAGGAGTTAGGCACTAACTAGGGAGCTCTGCTTAACTGGGGAAAAGTTGATGCAGCAGTTTGACTTACTAACTAAGGGAAGCCTTTAAGGCTGAGATCTTGATGGCTAAAAAAACAGTCAAAGGGGACTCAAGTGGCTTTCAAAATATAAGCCTCTTCTTAACACAAAAAAAAAAGAATTAAAGAAAATAATAATATAGAAATTAAAGCTGGAAGAAACAGTTTGCAGTTTTCTTGAACACCGAATCGAAAGATTATGTTCCTTGAAACTCTCATTTATTCTAATTAATATTCAATGGAAAATGAGGAAAACTCTTGAAAAAGAAGTCGTAAAACTGTGAAAATGTACATATTTTCCCCTTTTTACATTTTTGCGCCTGTGATTCAGCAAAATCAGTTGACTGGAAGACGCATGCCCCACTGAGCCCCGGCCGAACACTCAATTTAACGCTCATTCACTTGGAGAGTGTTCCTGTGACCCCGGGCCAGGTGCGCAGGGTGTGTGTTCCAAGGGGGTTTTCATTGGGGCTAAGGGGCTTTTTACAAGTACTAAGAGCACTATGGCTTACCTGGATGGCGAATATGGCGAATAATGCGGTGCATGCGCTGAGTGGGAATTACGCAACGGGAATCCGGGCATGACCAGCGGCTGCGAGCCGCTTATCTGGCAGTTGCCACCATTACCGCTCCCGGGTGGACCCACCTGTGGCCCACCGCCCACGCCGCCGACGCCCACCTGGCCGCCGCCGCCCACGCCGCCGGGCATTGTTCCCGCGCCCATCGGCAGTCCGACGCCGCCGCGATCGATGCCGCCATGGCCGATTGTGTTGCTGCCAGTTGACATACTCTGCGGCATCTGCTGTGGGTGGCCGCCCAATCTGCAAGAGAAGAATTAAACGAGGACGTTGGGTCAGTCATTGGCTTGCAATTTTGGTACACTTAAAACATAAGGAAACCCTTAAAACCTTGGGAGGGATCTCCCTATAAGTCTCTATTTAAATCATTAATTGAGATGCCTAAAAGTATGCCAAGATCTATTTCCTGAATATATTTGGTATTTTCAAGGACTAAGTCAGGGTTTTGTCTTCAAGAACTCTTCCGGAATACCCCAACATATTCCACTTAAAACATAAGGGTTTCCCCTGGGAGGAATCTCCCTATAAATCTCTATTTAAATCATTAACTGAGATGCCTAAAAGTATGCCAAGATTTATTTTCTGCATACACTTTGTACTTTCCAGCATTAAGTAAGGGTTTTGTCTTCAATAGCTCTTCCCCAACATTTTCTCCCTGTGCATTTTACTCGCTTGTAATGCGGAAATTAAAACATGTGCAAAAGTTTTCGCTCCACATTGGCCTCGCTCGCTCGCGCCTCTCCTTTGGCGCTGTTGCAATATTTAAATCTCATCCTCGCGGACAAAGGCTTATTGTTGTTGCCGCTGCTCCCTGTTATTGTTATTATTATTTTTAACGGTTAAGTGATGCGGAAATTTTAAATTAAAAAACATAAATCAATGCAAGTGTGTGTGTTCGTGTATGGCCATTGTGTGGCGACAAATATAAAAAAAAAAGAAAAGGTTTCATTATCCCCGCCCCGGCAGCCGGCAGCCGGGTGATTTTTGTTGCTGTTTGTGTTTTATTATCGCTCAACATTAAGCGGAAATGCAGTCGCTGCTGCCATTTCTCGATAACTGCCCTGTCCCGGCCATTGTTGCATTTTTTTGTTGTTTGTTTCTCGATGCTGTGTGTGTTGCTGTGTGTGAATGCCATTTTCAGGCGCCGCCCGCAAGTGTGCAACAGAAATTACAACTTTTTTCCAGCCTTTTGGCGGGTCAAAAACATTTTTGTGAACCGAGGAACAGAATGCTGAAGGCATCTCCCAGTTGGCACAGTTTTCGAGCTCTTTATTTTAGCAAGGTATTAAACATTAAACTTTAAATGCAGAGAAATATTATTAATAATTTGAGACCTATGAGATTTCATTGGCATTTTAATCTAAATGAAAGCCAATCTGTGTAGCCAAGCCAATAAACAAATAGCTCAAGAAAATATATTTCTTTTGTAAATAAACTTTTGTATTTAAAGGCTAAGGAGTATGTTATTATTATAGGAACATATTTTATGTGTAAGGGATGAGCAACTAAAGTCTATTAGCAATTTTTAATATATTTAAATTCAGTGGCTTCAAGACTGTTTAAGTTCAAATAGTTGTAGTAAATATAATCAGTTTATTAATCTTAACAAACGATAAAAAAGACTGAGAAAATTGTGACTGGGATATATGCTAATCTTTACAAGTAACCAAATACCAGAATTTATTATTATAAAATTGAAAAAGTCTTTCAATTATTTTGCTTTAATAATAAAAATCGAAGGGATTAATACTTGGTTATGTAGATTTATTTTTAGCTAACCGAAAAGCCCCTTCAATTCTGTAATTCCTGTCGTGCACAGTCAGTGATTCAGCCCGCGTTTTAACCCCTTCAAGGACCTTATCTGCTTTGGCGTGCTTATTTTTATTCCGGGTCCGGGTCCCTGGGACCCAACGTCATTGTCATTGTACCGGGCTCATCGTCAGCTGCCGTCGCGTGCATTTGACATATCACATTTGGCTCTATTCGGAATCTCCGCTCCTCCGCTTGGGCTTTGGGTCTGGTATTGGGTTTGGTTTTGGTTTTGGTTTTGGCCTGCTTTGGTTTTCGACGTATTTCGGTTTTTCGCTTTTGGCTCTGCGGCTCTCCGCTATGGCCGCCATTTTGGCTTTGTTATTTATGGCCATGTCAAGCGGTCGCCGGGCTGGTCAAGCGTGTGCCACGCCCCAAACAGCCCCCATTTTCCGCCTCTATTTTCCCAGCGATCTGGCCTGCATTTGACATGCGGTTGTTGTGTGTGCGGGCTTCTTTTTTTTTTTTTTTTCCTTTTCACTCTCTTCTTTTTTGTACTTTTTAATATTTTTCCTTTCGCGACCATTGAATTTTTAGCGCTCTGCGCTCTTCTTTTTTATTTGTTTTTAACTGAGGCACGGGTTATCGAATGAACTAGGGTTGCATCGAGGTTTATGGTGCTCTTCAGAAATATAAATATTTATCACTCCCCGAAGTGTAGTCTTTAGAAAAATATTGTGCTAAAAATATTTGTGGAACTTTCTATTTAAAAAAATTCAAGCTTTTCAGGGGGGAGCCATCAATTCCTTCATCAGTAACCGTTTCAGTTCAGCTAGTTTAATGCTGGAACTGGGACTTGGGAATTCTAGCATAAGCGCTGCATGTTTAGTTGTAAAAGAATTCAGACTGAAGAACCCTTCTCTTATTCTAAATTTTAAATATTTCCACAACAAAAACTTAAAAAAACTTTAAACCAAAAATCAAGCTTAGAATTTACGAGTTTTTAGCAACAAAAGTTGCTTAGATCAGTGTAATTTATGGCGGGAAAGGGACGGCACGAGTGTGCGATGCGATGCAGAACAATGAATGGCACCCCAGGGGGGCAGAGCGAGAGAGAGAGGCTCTTCCCTCCACACACTCCAGGAGAGAGGGGGACGGGAACACTGGGGCCAAATGAGTGCGAAAGCCGCTTACAACAACAGCAGGCACAAGACAAATGTGTCTGTGTGTGTGTGTGCTCTGTGTGTGTGTGTGTTTGGGCCAGCTTAGCAAATGCTAAGCCAGGCAGCGAGCAACGCAAGCTGTGCCTGTGATTTATTAGCAACAATAATAGAATTAAACAATTTAAATTAAGTTGTAGCCGAAAACCATAAACAGTCTGCCAAGCGGCGGCCCAGCGAGAAGCCCCCCCAGGTCCCTCCTTCCGCCTGCCGCCCCCTTACACACTCATACTCTCAATATAAAAAAAAAAAACAAAAACACGCAACGTTTTGTTGGCCGTAAGTTTGATACTCAGGGAAAAATAGGAGGTTTTAGTTGTTGAAATTGAATATATGTTGGTTTTTACAAAATAAGAAATATATTTTAATTAATAGAAAGGAAATAAAGAGCAAGTAAAGGATTTTTTGGATATATTTTATGAATTATAAACCTTTTCTAAGAAGTAGCAAAGGGAATTGTTTTATTTAAAAAATGTTCTAGCATTTACTTTGTGAATTTGAATTTTAATAATATTATTTATAGATTTTAAGAAATATTATTTTAATAAAAGAAAAATAATGTACTTTAAACACTTGTAGAGATTTTTTAAAGCGAGTTTTAGACAGTTTTAGGCTATTTTTGGGTGGTTTTTTTAAACCTTTTTGAATCAGTTCTTGAAGGGGATTTTTTCTGTAGGTTTTTGAGACAGTTTTTCTGAGTTTCTTAAGGCGGATAATTATAAAGAATACAAATTTTTATAAAATAAAAAAAGAACACAAAAAAATTGATTTAATTTGAATTTAAGCAATAAGAACTGAAGGCCATTTCAAGGAGTAATCCTTAATTCGTGGCGCTGAATTTGAATGGAGGCGCGCGCTTGACCAGCAGGCGACAGAGCAGCGGAAGCAAAGCTGGGGGAAAGTTTTGGGAGAAGCGGCAAGGGAAAAGGGGAAAAATTGGGAGGAAAAAGCAAGAATGGAGACGGAGCCGGGGAATGGGGAATATGGAGAATGGAGGGAGCTTCCTCGCGTTACAAATGCTTCCTGTGCATACATTTGGCAGCAGTTTGCGTTCGTGTGTCGCCCCCCACACTCCGCCCCTTCCACTTTCCCACTTGCCACTTGCCCATTTTCCCGCTTTCCGCCGCATTTTCACATTGCCACAGCGTGTGTGTGTGTGTGAATATTGTTGCCATTATTATTGCCGTTGACCAACCACAGAGGCACTGGCCCCCCTCGCTCGCTGACACTCGACGAAAGTTGTGCACACGCAATATGGAGTGGCGCAAAAAAAAAACACAAAAAATAAAAATAAGAAATAAATAATAAAAAAGGCACTAAAAAGCGGAGCACAAACTGAAAAAAGTTGCATACTTTTAAGTGCAGCGCATTTTGTAACTCAAAATGGCAGTTTGTTGCCGCTGCTGCCGCGTGTGCTTGATTGTTTAATTTAATTTGGATTTAAAAGCAAACGCATAACAAAGATTGCCAGCAATTATTTTTTGCCGGACGACGCTCTTGTTATTCAATCAAATAATATTCATTTCATTTGCAATCAACAACAGCAGCAGCAGCAGCTGCAAAAAAGTTTTGCTTTTATTAAATTCTGTTTCTGTTTCTGTTTATTCCGCTTTGTGATAATAAATACTGTTTTTGCACTGTTCCGTCCGCTGGGAAACAACTGAAGAGCTGGCGATAGTTTGCCTGAAAAGGGACATAAATCCAGTGGGGTAAAATCCAAAAAAATATATATATATTATTCTGGCTGGCCTGAAAAGAGTTTGGGGAGCGAGAGGGCTCGCGTTTTGGGATTCAATTTGAAGGACTGACTTTCTGGATGTCTCATCAACTGACAGCTGGTTTTTATGGCTCCTCTCATATTATATAATGTTTGATCATAAAGAATATGGGTTTTCCCTTAAGTTTGGTGACCAATTTGCTTAAATTCTTGTTATTAGCAATTAACTAAACTATTTGAGGTTCCTTCTCAATATTATAAGTTAGTTTCAAAGCCTTGCTAGTGATTTTAAGGCTCTTCTTATATTATTTAGGTAACTTTCTTTTACCCAAGGTTTGATTATAAAGAAAACAACATTTTTATATAATTCTTGTAACCCTTTTTCTGGGTTTCTTGTTCTTAATTATTTGGAAAATACTTTTAAGCTCTTTCTTCATATTATAAATAATTTTCAAAGCCTTCTTCGAGCTTCTTGATATTATCTTTCAGTAAGTTTAACTTTATAAACTACAGAGTTAGTGTTTAGCCAATGATCTCATGTTCTTGTGCTTTATCTATACTTTTTCTTGTTAGTATCTCGCCGAGAATTACTAAATATAACTAATCAATTATTTGCAGCAATTATTCCAGTCTGGGGTTTCCCTTCGCGAATGCG
>JAEIIF010000974.1:0-10479 GCA_018874455.1 Drosophila trapezifrons
GATAGGTCTATCGAAAAAATACCAGGCAAAAAATGAGTTCGATAAAAAATACCGTCGGTAGTGCATTCAAAAAAATCCGAACCAAAAAACACATATAGTTGTCTCTTTCAACGTTGTAATGAAGCCTCTAATTAATGAAAGCTTGTGCCCTGTGTCATAAGGCCATAACTGTGGCAAAGACTATAGAAAACTTACTTTGTTCCCTTCAAAAATCTTTAAATAAATAAACCTTTTCAAGAAAATACATTAAATTTTATATTTTTCTTGAAAAATGTTATGATTTCCAGAGTTCATTGTTCCTTATTTTATTCAGTATTCTATTTAAAGAAAGTTTGTAAAAGATTACTGCCAAATAACAATTAAAGAATATTTATTTCCTGGCAAGTTCCTAATTACAATTTCCTAAAAACCATAAAACCCACCGAGAGAGAGAGAAAGTTCATTGTCCACCACTTGAAAAAGTCGGCACACATCTTTACAGAAAATCTTAAAATCATCTTTGGAGAAAACTCCATCCAGAAATAAATAAAGCACCGAAAACTAAGAAAAATGTTTAGATTTGAGAAAAGCCAAGAGCAGGGAACAGGGCATTTTCCGAGTATTGTTTATAGAGCGGCGAGAGAGATCGGGGGAGTGAGCTGGCACCTGAGATTAATGCTTTGTTTGTGTGGAAATCGAAGGCAAAGTGCTTAAATTTAATGCTTTCGTGGATTGCAGGAAAACAAAAGATACGGCCAGGGGGATAGCGAGGGCCATAGTAGAGCTTACTTGCGTATTGCTCTGATTATTATTATGAATTCTTGAATGCGCGCACGGCAAGCGAAAAAAAAAAGAACAATTTTTTTAAATAAACATTTCCAGTACACTCGAAGCACATACAAACACACACACACACACCGGCAGCAGTGGGTGTTGCCCGAAAATTAACATTTTTATACTGAAACACACGCAAAACTGTCAGAAATTGAAATCTTTTTCCCCCTTGGCCAAACATTTTTCAGCTGAGTCCGGGCAAAAGAGGAAATTAAATGAAATACACGAAATGTAAACAGCGGCAAGCAGCAGGGGGGAGGTTGGGCAGGGATCGGGGGAAAACCAGGCGATGTAGAGTAGGTGGAGATGGGTTGGATATGCAGCCGGAGATGAGAGATGAGAGGCACTGCAAGAGTGTATGAGAAAAAGTATGAAAATTACTCATTTGGACGGCAGAACGAAGCAGTCCGAGGCAAGCGAAGCTGGAACCATTCCCATTGAATGCAATTTTCCTTCATTTTCCGCCCAAATTTGGTCAATTTGCCATATATACTAAGTAAGCCAGCTTGTGCGCCGGAAAAGTCACCAGAGGTTGCTCCTCCTCCTCCTCCACATGCTGCCTGCCAATGCATTTGCAATTTTTCATTTGTTAATGTCTCCCGGCGGACATGTTTATTATGTCCCCCTTATCACAAATCGGAATCCAATTGCAATTACAATCAGCCCGCTATATACATATAGAGGTACATGTGCACAGTGACCTTGAACTTTGCGTATGAAAATATATGATTGTGATTATTAAATTTATGGCAATCCACATTTGCACTAAGCAAGCATCGGGAGGGAACTGTGCCAAGAAAAGGAAAGCAGCAGAACCTGCGGCTCTTATGTCAGGAATCGATATATAAGGGGAATAAACTAGAGTGTGTATTCGTGGGGGCGATACAAATGTAATAATCAAATGGTTGTTATAATTAACCATTAAAGTGCTGCATTTATCAAGGGGAATACATCTCCCCGCCAAATTAATGGTCTGTGATTGATAAGTTGTAGGCAATAAGTTCCTGCTGTTTTATTCAGACCAAGTACACGTGCATGTAATGTTTTAATAAATCATGAAGATAAGGTAGCCTAATTTAATGTAAGCCAAGCTACTCCCAGGAGTGTCAGCTCCACTTTAAGGGGATAATATTTCACCTTAAGACTGTTTTTCTCATGTTGAAAATGTTCATTTAATAAATATAACCTTTAATATGTTTTTAAATAAAAAAATTAACGTTATTTAACAGAAAATATCTCAGAAACACCTTTAAAAAGGAATTTTTAATAAGTGGGCTCCAAATATAAACCATTCATTCTTATTTCCATTCAACTGAATCTATTGTTTCGTAAGTCTTAACAAAAACGACTTTCGTTTATGTTAGATGAAAGAGAGAATATGAATATTCTCAGAACAGATTGTGTTTTCTGGTTTCCCTGAAAAATATATAAAATTACAAGGGAATTACTGGGTTTCCCCTTAATATAAATAATCATTTCGTTTACTTAACAGATCTGTTTAAAAGATAGAGCTATAATTTTGGATAAAAGCTGTCTTCCAATATAAAGATTTTTCAGCATAAAATGTTTTATACACGATTTGAAGTCCTTTACCTTACAAATCCATTGATTTCAGTTAGGATTTTAAGAATATTTTAAACTAAGCCCTTTCTGTTCGGGTTTTCGATAACTAATGAAATATATAAATAAAAAAAATTATAAATTTAACGTAATATCAAGCAGCACGTGTTATACTAGTTTCTTCATGAAAAAAACTCTCAAATAAGTCAATTTTTTGTATAGCCTTCAATATGCACCCCAGAGTGTATTATTCAAGCGATGGCAAAGTTTATCGTGCTCCAAATGGAATGGAATTTCCAAAAATAGCTTCGGTCAAAGGGCAAGGCTGCACCACACACCTGACCGAGGAAGGAACCCCATTCACAGCCTGAATGGAGAACATGGATGTGCGCCCCCAAATCCGTGTCCTGGGCCTCTTTTTTAATGAGTCGCCGGGGCAGCAGCCGGCCGCCGCCAAGTATGCTACACTAATTTTAGCAGGGCCGCGAATTAAATATTGATGCGCTCGGTTTATGGCGGTTATTCGGAGCCCCAAAACTCACCCAGCAGCAGGAGTTTGATGTCCTTTGCCGCCTGTATGCCATCCTCCTTGAGATTGCGCTCGATGAGGCGACTCCTGGCGGCTGCGGCTCGCTCCTCGGCAGACTGTGCGCAGCCCATGGTGCGTATTGCCTCGACGCAAAACGTTTTGAAGGTCGTTTGGTATCGGCCAACTCAATGGCCGACTACGTTGCCAGCGAAGAAAACCAAGGTGAACGACGGCGGCTTACTTTCTCCGGTGGGACAAATATACGACGGGGGCCTTAACTAAAGCGGGTATCCGAGGGGATCGATCCGGAAGCACTTTACTTTTGATATCAGTTTTATTTATATTAATTTAAGTGATGGCACTTGTTTAGCACTTCTCTTTTTTGGGGTCTTTGCTGCGTTTTAGTTTATAGTTTCCTCAGTTGTTTAGTTTAGTCACTGCGAAATACTCAGGATATTATGTCACCAATCCAACAATTCAGTTTTGTTTTTATCTGCGCACTTTGTTTTGATCAACGTGGAGGAGGATGCTTGGTCAAGGATGCTCGCGATTTGTCCGCCAACGGGAAAGCCCAGTTGTAAACTGAAAAATCCGCGTGTCCGAAGAGCGAAAGGAAATTCGTTACTCGCTTGAAAGTGCGGGAAATTTTGTTGTCTTTGCCTAGAAAATACTTGAAAACTAGAAGATAGAGCGAAGAGCGAAACGCCTGAGAGTAGCGAGTAGCGAACAGCGAAAAGCTCTAATTGCGGGGGCTTTCAGAGGGTGTAATTAAGGAGCTTGTACAAGACTCTTGTTTTTCATTAACCAAAATTCGTAATTCCAAACACGAACGAACATGTGTGGCGGAAAAAATCAATAAGTTATCACCGCAATTTCTGCACTTTTTGTCGCCTTTTGTTCTGCGGGAACATCAGCAGTTGTTTTTTGGCTTTTATTGCATGTACAATATTTGCTGTATAGATTTATATCTGCGATACGATTAAGAGCTCCGTTGCTTGCAACTCTCCACCATTTTATTTTATTTTTTCTCCATTCTACGGGCTGTCTTACAAGTGGCCATAAACAAGCGAGAGGCGTGAAGGGGTGGAGGTGAGTGGAGAGCGCTTGGGCTGGAAAATGGGCACATGCTGACGCAAAGGCAGCGAAAAGGAGGCGAGTTTTTTCGTTGTTGTTTCAGCCAAATAAGAAAAGCACAAACAAAACTTTTCTTTTGTACACTTCGCAGCTATTTGTTTTTGTATACCAGCACGCTAAATGATTCATGCGTTGTTAAAAAAAAAAAAAGGGAAAAAAAAAACGGAAAAACCAAAGAAAGCTGGAGAGAATTTTTGCCAATTGTTTCCTTTCAAAAGTTGATCAAACCAAGCGCCAAACTAAGTTGTATTTGGTAGCACAATTTACACAATTATTTGAGAATGTTTTACACTATTTTTCACTGCTTGAAATGTGTTAAAACCACTAATTAAACGGATATTTGCATTTTGCAAAGCTCTCTTTTGTGCGAGTTGGCTGGAGAGCTGGCAGAATTCAACTGAAGCAATGGAACTAACGGAACCGTGCGTGCCTGGATGCGGAGAATCTCCCTCGTTCTCTCTCTCGCCACGGTGCCGCCCAAAGAGGCGAGCTTTCACAGTACACACACATTTCTCAATGGTGGGGCGAAAGCTCTCGCCTGGGAGAGCCCATGAGAGAGCGCGCCTGCGCCGGCGCCACTGGAAAGTTCAAAAGTCAGAGAGGGACAGCGAGCCTGCGCAGGCCAGGCAGCAGCGAGTGACGGAAAGACAAGGACAACCGAAGCAGCGAGTGCGCCCACGCGAGGTGGTTTTTGGTCCTTTTTCCCATATTCCATTTTTTTTCTTCTTTTTTTTTTGTGGAGGCAACTTAAAGTGGCTTTGCAGTTTAAACGGAGAATGCTCCTCCCTCCTCCTCGCACGCAATTAAGTCGGCGGCTTTAGAACTTTGCCACGTTTATGGGCCAAGCCAAAACGCATTAGCACAAACAGCAGTTGGCCAACAGCAGGATCCGTTCGGGTCCCTCTCTCTCCCATTCTCCTTCTCCATCCCGCTCCCACGTTCGCCGAATATTGAGGCAATCGCCGTTAGATAAAACAATCGCATTGATTCGATTGATAGGATTCCGATTGCGATTCCATTGCTGGAACTTTGATTGAGTGCAGCAGCGGGGCCAACTGTAAACTGCGATTGCTGCAGGAGCGGATTGATTATGACCAAATCAATTAACGGTCCAATAAAAACCGCCATTGAGCCTCAATTAGCGAGCTGCCTCGGTCCATCAACGGGCGAAATGGCGGCAATTAGTTATACCTAAGTGTACAGTAGGGCCAGCCTGCCATGAATTGATTGCCCAACGGCCTAATGGATCACTTCCTTGGGATGGAGAAGTACATTTGGGTGGGGAAATGTTTCAAGAAATTGTTTTGTTTGTTTCGAACATTTACAGAGTCGATATGTTACAAAATTTTATCATTTATAACCAAGAAAACCTTTGCTATTATTTATAAGTGCGATTTTATTTCCTTAAAAAGAGTTTTGTATCACGTTTTTAGGACCTTGAGTAGCTACGTTTTCAGTCTGGACTTATATTTTAAATTAACAAATAGCTCATACCTTGTTTCCTTATAATTGATTTGTTATCCTGGACCACTACTCTTGTTTAATAATTATAACAAGTTGCTCTTTGTGCACATAGTTCAAGGAATTCATTTTCTCATTTCCAAGTTCCAAGAAGGCTGTGCACACTGCCATTGTGAACTAGAACTGTTTGTAATCAGCCAATTATATGGTGAAATCCTGATTCCTGAACAAAAGGCAATCAACCAGGAAGGGTTCCAAGAAAAGTCTGATATTCCGAGAATTTATAGCAACGCCATTGCCCTCACAACCAACTTAAGGCGACGATAATTACCCTCGGCTCCTTGCATGCCCAAAAGGGTTATGGAAAAACAAGGCAGTTTTATTTTTCATGAGCGAATGGCGTGACAAAAACAAAATGGCAAAAAAGGACATTGCTAATAGAGGAATTCCACAGAGAATGAATTTATTTTGCACCTTAAAACTGCACAAAACATAAATGAGGTACAAAACTACTAAAAGTTTGCTAGGATATTTTCTTTTTCTGACTTCCGAAGTTCAATTTTTCATAGCCTACTCTTAGGAACAATTTTAAGCGGTTTTCAATTAGACTTTTGTGTATATGTTACATAAACGATAATCTTATCAATAAATTAACATTTAAATCGTGTATTTGATTTGGTATAATGTAAAATAATAATTACTGCCTTTTCCTCAGTGTAAAAAATTAAACATTCACGGGAAACCCCTTTTTTTTGCCCCTCGATCACCGTAACGAGCTTAATTAAATTATCACTGTGCGAATACGGACCAAACCAATGGTAGCACAGGAAAAAAATTTAAAACAATGAATGGGCAAATGAAATTATTGAATGAATTGGGAACGAAGGAAGACCAGAGGGAGAACGAGAACGAGAAAAAAAAAAACCGCAAAACCGCAGTCAACGACAAACGGCAAACAAATTGACAGCGTTTTTATTTTTTATCACGCGAACTCTTCGCTCTTTCGAATGACAGACAGCGGCAAAGTGGAGCACTTGTGCACTTGTCGCCTCCATCCGTGCCCCGGTTACCTCCTCGGTGGTTTTTCCGCCGTTCCATCCGTCCGTCCATTGCCATTTGGCGTGCCGTTTTACGGGCTGCAAGTCGTCGGAGGTCGCAGGTCGCGGGGCTTTTGGCACTCGGGCGACATTTGACTCTGCTCAATTAAGTTCGATTTGTGTTGTACTTGGCATCTTTTATAGTTTATTTAACGAGCCTGTTTATTTGCATTGCGCCGGGTTATTTGGGTGCGAGAGATTCGAGAGTTGCGGGTCCAAGAACCTAATTGCTTTGCTACATTGAAATGTTTGGTAATCTAGATTGGAGCCGGCCATCGATAGCTTCCAGTAGTTTAAAAAAAAATAAAGTGTTTGATTGAATAAATTTAAAGAAATGTTGAGGAAGTAGTTCTATAATAAAGTGGGACTAAGTTGTTTATTTATGGGAAGAGTATGTAGAAGAGTACCATATCTAATAACCTTTTATGCTATTCCTAAAGGCCCCAAAACTAAGCAAAAATATCAATTTGTTATCATAAACTTAACACTTATCAATTACTAAGTCTTGGAGACTTTTACTTCACGATATCATTATCTGTACCTTTAACAATGATAACATGTTTTCGAAATCCTGTTAAAGCAACGTTATCAATTATTATTTATGTTTTTATATGCCGAATTCCAAAACAAATGCATTAAACATTATACTGGTATCTCTATATTATATAAATACCAGAACTAATGGATTACTCGATTGATCCTCAGTCCTGTTCTATTTTACATACAAACGATTTTAGGATATTTATTAGTCTTAATTTAGCTTTGATAATCCTTAACTAACCAAGAACTGTAGAGTATTTATCTAGATCTAAATATAGTTCTCCTAAAAACAAGCAGGAACTTAAAGTATATATTTTGTCTAGCTCGGCGCAATCCAATAGTTCTGTAATGTTCTCCTGTGTTCTTCTTTGCCCTATCACTCAGCACAAGAGTTTGCAAAGAGGCAAACAAAGTGAAAAACTGGCATCGAGAACGTTTCCTCAATAACCTTTGGCTTGAGAATTATGCTTCAAGTGGCAGTTTTCTTTAAAACTTCCGCTTGTATCGCCGCTTGCAGCCACACCCACGCCTCGCCTCGTATATGTCGGACCACCACCACCTCCGTTCAACGTTCACTCTTTTCCTTCCGTCCTGTGCCGTCCATTGTTTCGTTAGTGTTTCCTGGCCGCCATTCGATGCTTCCGCCTGCCATTTATCGCCCCTTCTCGGCCCACTTCCACTCCACTGCCAGAGAGAGCCGTGTTGCAACATGAACTGCAATCCACAGGAGCTGCTCCTGCTGCTGCACGCCACTCCACTTCACTTGTGCTCCTTGTTGCTTGTTAGGGCGTTTAAAAGTTTTGCCTGATTGCACAGAACAACGGCGAGTAACTGTGGCAGGATTAATACGCCTACACTGGGCGAAAAAGCTTTGCGTAACCAATGGCGAGAAATATTATTTAAGCAACTTTGTCTATTCTCATTAATTTTTGTTACAGACAAAAGAAGAGACTGCTTTAATACTAGAAAATGCTTGCATACCTTCTGGCTTGCCCCATCTAAGCTTATGAGGGAGAAATTGTATTTCTATAATTAGAAAATAATCTCCTTTTCAGTGTAATGCATCTCTGCTTCTGGTGTACATCCAGGAACATGCTTATGTAGGCAAGTGAAAGAGGACCACAAGTGTATGTTGTAGCTTTGTCCTTACTCTGCCTGCCAGCTGCATCCTTTCCTCTTTTTTTTTTGGCGAGTCAAAGTCAATAGGATTAACTGACATTTTCAATGTCACTGGCCCAACCTGGCTTTAACCAACACACACTGGCGCACACACCCCGTCCTCCCACACCCAGTGCCAGTCGGTGTACCCACGTGCGATTGTTTCAATGTCAAGTGGCGTCGATTGCCTTCACTCGCTGGCGGATGCAGACGCACTTCTGGCTAAATCTCTGGCTAAGGCTAAGGCTAAGGCTGCAGCCACTTGCGGATTGGGGTTGATGTTAAACAGTGGCGTTGGGGGTGGTCCTTTAAGCTCTTGTTTCTGATTACATTACAGATACGGTTTCATGAATTGTGTTTAAAATGGAAGTATGTTGAAATATCCTTTCTAATTTTCTGTGTCTAAGTAATAAATTACTAATACTTCAAATATTTCCTCTGAATATAACGAATAATATCTGTTAGGTCGTAGCTTAAGCACATCGTAAATTATTAATCATTAATCGTTACCCCTAACTGTAAGTTTCGAAAAAGTATTACTGTAATTTTCACCTGTATTTACATTTCAGTATTTCCTGGAAGTATCTTGAATTCTTTCCTAGCGGCTATGAATCAGTATATTCACCCAAGCACTGGATGCCGAGTGCCACTGCACCACTTGAGTCGAGGCGAGGCGAGGACGCTCCACAAAGCCACATGGCTCCTCGACAGTGTTTAGTTTTCACACTCGGCTGGCACAAAGGCAGATGCAACTGTTGCTGCTGCCATTGTTCTTGATGTTGATGTACCCTGCACAGTGGGAACCTGATAGTTCACATGCCAAATACCAAAAGTTGACCCAAACATGCATCATCATGTTCGAATAGAGTTGAATAACCTTAAAAGGGTTTATTTTTAGCGGAAAAAAGTCGTTAACTTAAAATTCCTATTGTTATGGCATGTATCTAAACTTTTTACTAGATCTGCTTGAAAATTAAGATATTTTTTGTGTATCTGGATGAGTCATTTAATATTCTTGAGTAAAATTTAGGCAGTTACTACTAAGAATAATGGAAAATATACTTTATAAACCCGATTCACTGCCCTGTACAAATACCGGATATAAGAAAAGAAACCCTCAAAGTGCTCTGATAATGAGTTTGGGATTAGGTAAAGGCCGGCATTTCCGCCACTGTGCGGTGAAAGTGTGTGCAATAAATATTCCCCTATCTATCGGCACCGAAAAACCGAATATACAATTTTCCAACGCACTTAGTCAAGTGCCCCGCTCCGATAAACGAGCAATTTTCCCCCATGGAAAAACATAGAACAGTCGGAAGGTAGAAACGCACTTCCGGTGAAGAAGTGGCGAGGGAAGAGCACACTTACCCAGTAGCAGGAGCTTGATGTCCTTGGCCGCCTGGATGCCATCCTCCTTGAGATTCTTCTCGATCTGTTTGGATCGCTGTATGGCGGCGCGCTCCTCGGCGGATGTGGTGCAGCCCATTGTGCGTTTTTTTGGGGATTCGGGATTTGCGGAGTGCGTCGGAATCTGGATTTGGATCTGGATAAACGCGGGGACTTTCCAATACGCCTTTCTCTTCCTCTTGTCTCTCTCCTCTCTCTCTATCTCTTTCTGTTGTTGCCTTATTTGTTTATGTACAGTTTAACGGTCTCCGTCTCCACTGAAAACAATAACAAATGCACACGGGTCAAGCGAGTGACTCACGGGGAGCAGTGTAATGAGGCGAACAAGGACAACCGTATGGCAGAAGCCTCTAACTGTAACTGGGCCTGCTTTTATGGCCGCCACTGTCTGTCCAATAGGGCGCGCACTGTTTCAATTATATATTGTTGTTGTTTTTGTTGTTGTTGATATCAGGCAGACGGAAAGCAAAAGCAAAAGCAAAGACAAACGCAAACCCAATGATAGCCAGCTAATTTGCATATGGAGCATGTTTTGTGATATCGAAAAGAATAAAAACCAAAAATTCATCAATCGCTCTGATAAGATAAGGCATCGGGCCAGAGATATCGCCAGATCTCGATAAGGGCGAGCTAATTTATCATGTAAGTGAATTAGTTTTGGGGAAAATATATCCTTGCTTTTGATTTTACTTTTTTATTATTATTGTTACTTATTATTAGTTTAATTTTGTATTTTGTTTTTGCTGTTTTTTTACACCGTTTTGTTTTTTTTTTTTTTTT